>JAAGKR010000838.1:29008-40336 GCA_011419295.1 Clarias macrocephalus | reverse complement strand
AAAAAAAAAAAAAAAAAAAAAAATATATATATATATATATATATATATATATATATATATATATATAGAAATCTATCATATCCATAGTAAATGTAGGTACCAAGAGTCTCTAAAATATTAGATAAATAAGTGAGAGGTGTTTAATTTTAGATTGCTATAGCTCTTTATTAGAAAATAAAAAAAATTGCAGGCAAAGAAACAAAACATGAACTCACAATGGCAGCCCTATAATTTGCATATCTTGACTCATCTGAGATCATGACTAGAGCTAGGGTTAAATTTAGGGTTGGGCTTATATAGTCAAATTCATCCAAAACAGCTACTGTTGTTGTAGGCAATCCAGGATAACCTCTAGAGGGTGCTCTGTGCCCTTGTTTGGAATTTTGCATGCTTGAGACATTTAAAGTAACATCATGTCTCACTGTCTTGTGTTTTCCACCAGCACCACAACTAGATTAATCAGATAATGCCTGAGCATAGTCATTATGTAATTTGTATTTTCCTCTGAAAAAAACGTGGGTTCTGAATTTTTTTTTTGTTTCTGTTTATGATTGTGCCTGATATAGGTGTCAAATATAAAGTCTGAGTTGTTTAGCTGCATAAGGGGAGGACATGAAATCAAGAGTATGAGAGTGACTGAGGAGTCTGATTCTTTGTGGTTGAGTTAGATCTGGTTGTTGATCTGTGTTTTCTGGATTGATAGAGAATGTAAAATGTGTCTTTGTGATTGTGTCTGAAATATTTGGTTTTCAGTTTCTGAATTCTGTGATGTTAGGCAATCATATATGAAGAGTTTCACTGTAAAGCTATGTCAAAATTGTTGCGGTCATGATGTGAATTGTACATTTTATGAATCATACACAAAATTGTGTGTATGATTTTGCCAGACGTTATATAATATGTCGTTTAATTAATTAAAAGAAAACTCTGACTTTGTGTTTGTAGTAGGTCATACTGGCAGCGAAGTGGAACATGGAAAATTTTGAGGTTTGGCGGTCAACACCTTATTTTATTATAATAAAAAAGAAAATTGATGGTCATGAGAAAAACTGAAAACCAAAAATGTAACTAATAATCCATCATCACCTTCTTATTTAGGTAACTACAATGCAAGGATTAATGTGTTTATGGTAGAGTTTACTCAAAGTAGAGTTTAATGCTACCTTTCTTTTTGGTGCTGCGGATGCTTGTCTGGTGTGACGTCTCTGAATTGGTTGAGGATGTGAAATCAGTAGTGAATGACTGAGTAGTCTCATGTTCTGTGGTTGTAGTAAGGTCTGAGTTATATCCAGTTATGGTGGTAGCTTTAACAAAGCTGGTTTCTGCTAGGAATAATAATAATAATAATAATAATAATAATAATAATAATAATAATAATAATAATAATAATAACATTATTATTATATATAGAGCTTGAATGCATACATTTATAAATTATGAAATGCTAATGTTTTGATAACATTTTAAAAGGAACAGTCAATTTTTACTCATTGATTCTTAATACTGTACCTGTTTGCAGATAGACATGTTCAGTTTGTGTGCTGCTGCCACCTAATGGTCTGACAGTAGTACTAGGACGTTCTAAATAAATAAACAAAGAAGATAGATAGATACTGTAGATAGATAGATAGATAGATAGATAGATAGATAGATAGATAGATAGATAGATAGATAGATAGATAGATAGATTTTTTTGCTATTTTTTTGGGGGGTCTGTCTAGGTGCCATCAAGCTCATTGGGCAATGGATACTTCCCACCCTGAAGACACAGCTGTTGTTTCTGTGGCAGTTACTTAAGGGTTCAGTTTTCCAGCTTGATGCCTGAATGCCAATTACCCACTCCATGCAAATTAGAAACAACAATTAGCCAAACCTGCATCTATTTGGACCTCCAGTGTTGTGGTTTGATTCCAGCCTTGGGTCTCTCTCCCTCTCCCTCTCTCCCTCTATACTGTATATATACATATATTTGTGGTGTCATGGGAATCATTAATGACACACATTAAAATAATTATATACTTATTTTAAATTATTTGAGTGTACATATTCTTTAAATGGTTTAAATGGTTGTGATTGGAGCAGTCTGATTAGGATAAAGTCATGCAGCCAAGTCACACATCTTGAGCGTTGTCTATGTGCATAAAGCTTCCACACAACCGTCGCTGATTTTTTCCATTTCGCTTTTCCACCATTTAAAACTACAAAAACCTGTAAAAATTACACCACCACTATAACATGCAGCCTACTTTTCAGTGTCGTGAAAAGTGATGGCACAAGCTTTCCTTGGCGCAGTCCCACGCTTGCTGAAAGTAAGAATAGGAAGCTTTATAAATAATTTGCATGTCCTACATGCGGGAATATTTTCAATCCTAAATGAACTTTGACCGTGATTCCTACAAGTGATTCTGAGCTACTGTCTGTGAAAAGTTTAGCATTGTTTCTCTGTGTCTGTGAGGGTTTCCATTCAGTTCCACAGGAATGAGTATTAGCTATCTCATATTGTCTCAAGGTGTCAATCTGTGTACCCTGAAATAGGCTTTCCCAATATTCCCAGGAATGCTCCGAATCCACCACAAAACAGAACAGGATAAAGTGGATACTAAATGAACGAAGGAAGAAAGGAACGCACAGTCATAAAGACAAAAAATGCCACCACCACCACCACAATCATCATCATCATCAGCATCATCATCATCATCATCAGCAGCAGCAGCCTCATCATCATCATGCAACGATAATAATAGCAATACTCTTTATCATTCTTCAGCACTTGCAGAGCCTTCTGAAACTACCAGGAAACTACTCTGGAGATGGCAGTAGACAGGTAAGCCTTAAGTAAGTGGCTGCTGAAAAAAAAAGCTAAATAATAACACGAAAAACTGCAGTAAGTGAAATAATATTATACAAATATTGTGTGTATAATGTTTATAATCTATTGCATAATAAAACTTTTTCAAAAACCTTTGACTTACTTACTTATGCATCATGACCCAAATAGAACCTTTAAAATCGACCCCACATTAACATCTCATTATATCGTCACACAATACTGATGTCCAGCTATAATTACAGGATTAGCATTGATCAGGATGCTGTATACATCATTAATTTGGATTTTATGAAATAGTTTAGGTGTAATTTATACATAATTCTTGCTTATTTTCCCATGATTCTGTGCTATTTACTCAATATCAGACCAACAAAACTATAATATTAAAACTACAAACTTCTAATGGAAAGTGTAGTCTCATCTCTGAAAGAATAAATGATACATATGAGCAATGTTGGAGCAGCTTTTAAATATCATTGTATAACCACAACAGGGTATGTTTGCAAATACAGTACTTAGTCTCACGTTTTATGCAGGTTTGACTGTAGTCTGGGCAGCAGTCTCCAAACTGCACACAGACCTCATCACAGAAACAGCCTCTATTGCAGAAATTATTAATCCCCTTGCAGCATAGTATTGTGGGTTTTGAGCATCCAGCTATAACACACAAAATTATAAACAGAATTGTTAAATTTAAGGGTTTAGCAGAGAGATTGGTACAACGTCCATGTCTCTGTTACTAAAGTAGCACTTTGGAAGAAAAATACTTATCATGCTTAACATTTATATAAATGCTTAACATTTGCATTTGTTTTTATACACCTCATGATGTTCCTGTCTGTTTGGTGACAGATTGAGTTCCCCATTACAATGGATAACTTTCCTCACATAATTGGCCAACAAAAAAAAATCTCTCACATTTACTCACATACTGCATCTATGGCAGGCAGCTATTTCAGCTGTTTCTGATAGAAATGTATAGAATGTATGCTTGACAATTCTGACTACTGTAGTTTTGGACAGTCATGCACTAAGACCATAAGAACAAGTCTATGGTTTTATAAAATATAAATACAGCTCATTATAAAAAACAGTGCATCACACTACACTAAGAAACCATAAGTCTATGGTTTTTATGAAATGTAAATACATCTTAAAAGCAGTTGATTTTTATAGATTATGTCTCAAATGCTAACAAATATCAAATAAATAAATAAATAAATAAATAAATAACAACAAACAAATAACTTAAAAATGCCACTATTAACTCAAGGTTACTACATCTCACATAACATGTACTTAACAGTACCCAGTATACCCAACCCAATATACATAATGTCAGTATAAATAAAGTACCAAATAATTTGTTACAACTATTATCCAGTCAGCAATGTAGCATATTAAAATGGAATGGTTGAGCACATTTCTCAAACCAGATTATATTATATTGCTTATATAAGTTAATATACATACTATACATTCATGTGATAATTGAATATAAAATATAAAACAATTCATGTCACTTATCTATAGTTTACACAAGCTCTAATGATATGTTAGTACAATAGTTCATGAATCTATAAATAATAGAGGTATTATTTCCAGGACAAGTCTATAAGTAATGGCATACAATGGGAAACATACATATTGATGTATAAATGGCATATGTCTAAATATTCTTTACCTGATGCCTGGTGTTCTTGTTCTCTAAACAAAAAAAGCAGAAGAATCTTAAAACTTATAACTTTCATCCTCCTGACCAGCAACCCAAACTAGATCTGTGAGTATTACGTGTATGTGAGAGACATAAATAGTTCAGGGCATCATGAGTAATGAGCACTTTTTTTCTTCCTCATGTTTAATCAATTCATCACTTTATGCTGTGTTTTGAGGTTGGATCCAGTTTCCTGCCACCTTGCTATGCTTGTTCTAAAGGTTTCTCAGACAACTAATGGTTATTGAGTCACATTTTGTCTGTAATTTAAACCCAGAACAATGCAAGAAATGTTGAAATATGATTTGGGAAAATCCTTGCTTGAAATAAAACGAAATGAAATGGCACATTAATCTAAAGTGCAGAATAAACATAAATATTTTTGTTGTTATAGGCAAATATAATCTTTTAAAAGATCTTTATGTGACATATAAGTTTGTATTTCATGATGATTATCTTTGGCTAGGGCTCAGATCTGTTCCATTAACCAAGTGTTACTATACATTTTAAAAAATAATTATTTGATCCCCTATAATTTTTTAAAGATTTCCCACTTAAAAAGAAATGAAGGGTCTATAATTTTATTATAGGTTTATTGTAAAGGATACAGAATATCTTGTAAAAATCCAGAAAAAAACCCACATTATATAAATGTTATAAATTGAGTTGCATGTCAGTGAGTAAATAAGTATTTGTTCCCCTACTAACCAACAATGTCCTCACAGACTGGTTATGTGCTAATGTGGTACAAATATTAATTTAAGAAGGTGCTCCTAACAACAACTCATTATGTGTATAAAAGCCACCTGTACACAGAATCTTCCATTCAAACCTTACCACCATGGTGCCATGACCAAAGAGCTGTCAAAGAATATCGGGGACAAGATTATATACTTGCACCAGGCTGGAATGGACTATATGACCATCAACTAGAAGCTTGATGAAAAGGAGACAACTGTTGGAGTCATTATTTGCAAATGGAAGAAATACAAAGTAATCACCACTCGCCCTCGGTCTGGAGCTTCATGCAAGATTTCGCCTCATGTAGTAATGATAGTCATGAGAAAAGTGAGGAATCATTCCAGAACTACATGGGAGGAGCTTGTTAATGATCTTAAGGCAATTGGGACCACAGTCAGACAATAACACAATAAGCTGTCATGGATTGAAATTCTTCAGCACTGCAAGGTCCCCCTTCACAAGAAGGAACATGTGTAGGCCCGTCTACTTTGGGTCTACTAATTGGGAGAAAGTGCTGTGGTCAGATGAAACCAAAATTGAACTCTTTGTCATCAACTTGACTTGCTGTTTTGGAGGAAGAAAAATGCTGACTATGATCACTGTCTTAAGCATGGAGCTGAAGACATTATAATTTGGGGTTGATTTGGGGTTGTTTTGTTGCTAGCGGTACAGGTCGACTTTGAGGAGGCAATAGACATTGAGGAGGCAATAGACTGAGCCATGTATTGGAATTTTTTTTGGATTTGTACCTCCTGAAGATGGGTCTTCAAGCATGCCAATCCCCAAAACATACCACTAAGGCAACAAAGAAATGGCTCAAGAAGAAGCATAGGAACATGGAGTAGCCAGATTCTACTCCTTATTCTTATAGAAAATTTAAGGAGCAAGCTGAAACTACAAGTTGCCAAGCGACAGGAAGCCTTAAGGATTTATAGAAGATCTGTAAAGAATATTGGACCAAAATCCCTCCTGAGATGTGTTCAAACCTGGTAACCAACTACAAAAAATGTCTTACCTCTGTGCTTACCAAGTATTAAGTGATATTTTGCTTGAGGATCAAATACTTATTTTCATTGAAATGGAAATCATAACCTTCGTATTGTGTATTTTTTTGTTTGATATTTTGTCTCTATCCTTTATAAAAAAAAAAAAAAACTATGATAAAAATTATAAACCATTCATTTCTTTGTGGCCAAACTTCAAATAAATATAATAAATAAATAAATAAATAAATAAATAAATACATTTCCCCGTACTGTATACAGTATGATGTGTGTATTTAAGTCCTAGGTAGAAATATCACATTGTCATTCTGGAGCTCCTATGTACAAAACAATTGCCTATTGTACACATTTGGACCAGAAACAACAAACTTAACAACCTGATCTGAACTCTGCAAATTTTTTTTTTACAGTTGCAGATGCAGTTTTACATCACATCCTCTTGTTTCATCAAATCACTACACATAACTCCATATAACCTCTTACCACATCATCTTTTCTCATTCAATAACTTTTCACTAAACTTTTTTCGTGTGTTTCTGTAATTTCAGTCCCTCTTCTGCTGTTTGTATAAATTTCATTGTTTTCTTCTACCCCACCTTTTCTACCTAATTACCTTCTAACACTGCACAATGAATGCACTCGACAGTGTATTGTTTTTGATTAATATTTGATTGTGGCTAGGTGCTAAAACTGCTTCACTATTTCCTTCTGTCCTCCTAAATCATGACCCATTTACATATTTACATTATTACATTATTTACTCGTTAGTCTTGCTGTGCTTAAATGTTGAGACAAGATGACATGGCAATCATGTAGCTCACCTTACAGAGGAGTCATTATTCTATCAACAGGGTTGATCTGCAACCTTGTTATACTGCAACACTATCTGCACAGAGTATCACATAGTATCCTGTTCTGTAAGCATGCATGATAATGAATGCTTAGCTTGTTAACAGTACATGTTGAGCACACGTGGTATTAGAGTTGTTGGCTGGCCAATTATAATCAGGCTGTCTATCCATGTTAGCAAAAACCTGTCTTTCTTGTCTTTAGGATGGGTTAGCAAGCAATGTCCTGTCAGTTTCTTCTTACATAACAGTAATTATTCCCTGTTAACTTGTTGCTATTTTCTGTCTACATTGTCTAGACATTTAGACAAATTTTCTGGCATTGCTTTTTTTGGAAGGCTATAAATTAGCAGCTTTCAGTATTCCATAAAAAAAAGATCTTCAGCAATGATATGATTGAAGTTGGAAGGACTTTCACAACATACTGTGGGTGACAAATGCAAGTGAATATTTTGCATAATTTGTTGCACTTAAATGATTCAGATCAGATTTTTTTATAGTACACAGATAACCCAGGCAAATACAAAATGCAGTTTTTAAATGATGGCCCTATGTGAAAAATTATTTTGCCCCTGAATATGATAACTGGTTGTGCCCCCCTTGGCGGCAACCACTGCGATCACAAGTTTGCAATACCTGGCAGTGAGACAACACTTTTATAGGATTATTGGAGGGTTTAACCTGTTTAAGGTCATGCTACAGAATCTCAATCTAATTTATGTCAGGGCTTTGATTAGACCATTCCAAACCTTGATTTATTTATTTTTTATTGTTCAGGGGTGGACTTGCTGGTGTGTCCTGTCCTGTAACACACAGTGTTTTTGAGCTTGAGGTCGCAAACTGATTGCCGAACATTCATTTCAGGATTTTCTGGTAGAATGGGAAATTCATGGTTCCAGTTATGGCAAATTATCCAGGGCCTGAAGCCTCAAAGCAGCCCCAGACCCCCATTTCTAGGCACATTAAATATCAATTGTGCATAGTGTGAAAGTGCCATAAGATGTAATGACCAGAGACAGGTGTAACTGTCCTGGTAGACCTGTGAAGAAGTATTTATTTTCCTGGGGATAGATGAAAAAGCAGCATGAAAAATAGGATGGAGACAAGTTGTGATGATGACCCCCCCCGTTATATAAGGATTTCCTAATGCATGTAGATGGCCTCTTTCACACTATCTGTTTTCTCTGTCTATGATTTGTACATTATCATCCTCACCATCTTTCTTCTACACTTTATCCATATACAGATAAGTCACAATAGGTGACACTTAGAAGCCCATTGAACAACAAGGTCCAGGAGAGAACAGTTTTTATCTGCTTTCCTCTTCACACAACACTTACTTCACTTACAGAGGTGACATCTAGAGGACTGAAACTTTGCTGTGCCAGTGGGCTCCCCAGTGTCATCTATTTGTAGCGAACATGGAGGAAGTGGGAAAGAAAGCACTTAACTCCTTCCCGGAGACTGCACCGACCGATTTGTTTGTTCATATGACATATTAACACAATTGCCTTGAATATCAAGTCATGTCCTAGAGCAGTTACATCATCAGAGTTGCGGATGCTGGTGAAGAGTGATGTGACATCAAAGGTAACCATGATTTCATCTGCATCCAGTTTCGGTTCCTTGGTCTTTGAAACAAAATCATCTGAATTCTGGATATGGTGGTCAGTGTGCCTAACCAGTAGTGCCAGATTTTTTTTTTATTCTGCTTGATTAGTCATGGAGTAAGAAGGAAACAAGACACACCTAGCCATGAAACTGTTTGTCAGCTATTTGTTCCATTATGTATAAGCCTCCAAAATGCATATGTGTATGAAAATGGCTGTAATTCCTGAATGGTTAATGTTACACACTTTTATTATGCTCCACAAATTAAACCTGAAAGCCTTGAATTTGCTCCTATCTTGAGTGTTTCATTCCATATTCAAAGTGGAGGTATACAGAGGTTAAATAGCAAAACATATACATAGTATACAGTATGTATATATAAGAAATCAAAGAACATGAGGCAATAATGTTCAAATACAAATTCAAGGACAGATTAAAGCTACATAAGTGCCTATATAATCTACCTTTCATGCTAATAGGATTCATGATACAAATTGGCTAAGCAAAGGCAAAATGTAAATATAGTCTGACTTGCATTGTTCTTCCACACAAGGAGATTTTGAAAATGCACACACACACACACACACACACACACACACACACACACACACACACACACACACACACACACACACACACACACACACACACAATGTAAACTATCAAGCAATCATTTACCATCCATTAATCTATTAGTGTTTATATTTTATTAAACTTTTTAAAAGATTATGTTTTTAATGTAAGAAAGTACAAATGCTTACTTTGAAAGCTAATGAGTAAAAGTAAAAAAAAAAAAGGGAAATGCAGTTATGTTTAAACTAAATTAAGTACAGTAAGTAAAAATTACTAGCCATTCACTAGATAATCACAAGTATTAATTACAACAAAATATGTAAGATTATTAATTAGTAATTAGTTAAGCATTATTTTACATTTACCATTAGGTATTTGGCAGACGTACAAAACATGATTTTTAATTAAGTCAAAATCCGAGACTGATAGGGGACTGAGAGAGGTGGGATATTATGGTCCAGGCCCTGTAATGTGTCATAGTTTATTTAAGAGGCAATGAAGTTGAAGATTTATTGCAGACTGTAGAGATTATTGGTGGATAATGTCTGGTGCAGATGAATCCACCCAATGCTTCATTAAATCTAGATGCAAAAAAAAGCAAAAATAATAATAACCCATATATTACCTATATAAAATATTAAATTGCACTAAAATTTAATAAAATAATAATTGGACAAATAATTACAAATAATTAAACTAACATTAAAATAACAGACAGCAATTTTCTTTGCAATACTTTGCAAAAGTAATGAGCAAAATGACAAATATACAGTGGAACCTCGGATTGCGATTAACGTGGTTTACGAGTGTTCCGCAAACCGAGCAAAGATTTTTAATACATTTTTTATCGGAAACCGAGCAAGTATTAGTTTATGAGCACTGAGTATCATGTATCACACATGCGACTCTTATTTTGACACCGAGCGGCAAGTGATCACAACTGAGCCAGTGATATTTCTCTCTCTTGCGCTGCGGGAATTATGGGTAATCGTCTCCCCTGCTGCGTCTTAGTGCTTGTCTCTTACTGGTATAATCAACATCTCCCTCTCTCTTCTGTGTGCGCGCATGTAATTTGACACTGTGCCCCACACACACGGACACACACACACACACACACATTTTACTCATGTGTACTTTGTGTGTGCACGCACGCGTAATTTGACACACACTCTTCCCGGCTGCACACACGCTTTATTTACACAGAAAACTCAGCTCTGTCTCAATTTTTTTTTAAAGGTAAGGTACTGGTTTGTTTGTTATTTTTTACTTTACAGCAGTGATTCTGTTAGTATGCTCACGCGAGTATCATTAAAGAGATTTTTTCCCCGTTAAAACAGTGTTTGCATTGTGAATGTTAGTTGTGAAACTTAAAAAGCGAGTTGTAGGGACCGAGGAGGTGTTTTACTGTTTAAGACGAGGCAAGGGGCTAATTCCACACACACACACACACACACACACACACACACACACACACACACACACACACACACACACACACACACACACAAATACATGGCGCCTGCACACACAAACAGAAACACTTATCTGTTGGGATTTATTTTTACTTTTTTTAAAAGTTAAGTGCAGGTTAATTTGTTTTATTTTTACTTTATATATTGTATTAATTATTTTTTATGTATTTATTGTTTTGTGCTGTAGAACGAGTTTTCATTATTTCTTAAGGGAAAATTCTATTTGGTTTACGAGTGTTTTTGGAATACGAGCCCGCTTCCGGAACGAATTATGCTCATAATCCAAGGTTCAACTATATATATATATACAGTACAGACCAAAAGTTTGGACACACCTTCTCATTCAAAGAGGTTGAATTTGTATTATGGCACGAAAAAAGCAGCTAAGTAGAGAAAAACGAGTGGCCATCATTGCTTTAAGAAATTTCAGTCAGTCCGAAAAATTGGGAAAACTTTGAAAGTGTCCCCAAGTGCAGTCACAAAAACCATCAAGCGCTACAAAGAAACTGGCTCACATGCGGACCGCACCAGGAAA
>JAAGKR010000838.1:0-28988 GCA_011419295.1 Clarias macrocephalus | reverse complement strand
CACACACACACACACACACACACACACACACACACACACACACACACACACACACACACACACACACACACACACACACACAAATACATGGCGCCTGCACACACAAACAGAAACATTTATCTGTTGGGATTTATTTTTACTTTTTTTTAAAGTTAAGTGCAGGTTAATTTGTTTTATTTTTACTTTATATATTGTATTAATTATTTTTTATGTATTTATTGTTTTGTGCTGTAGAACGAATAATTTGAGTTTTCATTATTTCTTAAGGGAAAATTCTATTTGGTTTACGAGTGTTTTTGGAATACGAGCCCGCTTCCGGAACGAATTATGCTCATAATCCAAGGTTCAACTATATATATATACAGTACAGACCAAAAGTTTGGACACACCTTCTCATTCAAAGAGGTTGAATTTGTATTATGGCACGAAAAAAGCAGCTAAGTAGACAAAAACGAGTGGCCATCATTGCTTTAAGAAATTTCAGTCAGTCCGAAAAATTGGGAAAACTTTGAAAGTGTCCCCAAGTGCAGTCACAAAAACCATCAAGCGCTACAAAGAAACTGGCTCACATGCGGACCGCACCAGGAAAGGAAGACCAAGAGTCACCTCTGCTGCGGAGGATAAGTTCATCCGAGTCACCAGCCTCAAAAATCGCAGGTTAATAGCAGTTCAGATCAGAGAGCAGGTCAATGCCACACAGAGTTCTAGCAGCAGACACTAGAACAACTGTTAAGAGGAGACTGTGTGAATCAGGCCTTCATGGTAGAATATCTGCTAGGAAACCACTGCTAAGGACAGGCAACAAGTAGAAGAGATTTGTTTGGGCTAAATAACACAATAAATAACACAATAAAGAAAACTCTTTGAATGAGAAGGTGTGTCCAAACTTTTGGTCTGTACTGTAAATTAAGCAATGGAAACCAAAGACACAAACAAGCAAAATTGTTTTGCTCAATGCCTCATTTTATCATGAAGTTATCACTACTACCACACTATGGAGGAATGTGGTATTTTCTTACTAACATGTTAGCAACTTGCAATTCATAAGAAGAATACAGTTAATAAGAGAAAAAAAAATACCTGCACAGGTTCCTCTATGGAAAAGAATGTCATCCACAGCCACATCTGACCTAGCATTGTGCCCTCTGCGTCCTTCAAATAAAATCTAAATGCAAAAAAATTTAGTTAGGATTTTTAAATTAGCCAAATAGTCTACCACTTGTTAATATACTCTGAACAGACTGACCCTGAATTTGTCCTGGGGTTTGATGTCCACTAGAGCCTGAATCCAAACATCCCCCTGGTTTTCTCTCCTTCTCCAGACCTCTTGGGCCACATTCCCATGCAACAGATAAACAGTTAGACCCATAGTCCAGCTGGAGCCGTACATGTGGTACCAAAACTGCAGACACTGGGGTTGTACATCAGAACATTCCTCACTGAGGAGACGTGCTGTGTCTCCATGAGATGCACTGTCACCCTCAATGTACAGGTAGTAACCAGCTGGTGATGAAGAGATATATATAGAGAAAAATATATTTTTTAGATATTGATATTGAATACAGTATTTACACATTTATATAACAATTTAAATGCAAATACTATATTTTTCTTCATAAAATAGGAAATGATAATTTCCCAAGTTGTCTAAAAATTTAGACGAAGTATACACTACATTCAAACTGTCCAAGATTTTTTCAAGATATTTTAATATAAAATTATGTATAAATCTATAATTATTAAATAAATAAGGATGCTTGCTTCCTGTTGTGTGATCAGTTGATGGACCAGTCATTGCTGTGGGTGTTGAACCACTGAGTCTTGTCCAGTCAAAAACATCAGTTCCTAACTGACTCCATGAGCACAGGTTGATGTCAAAATTGCAGTCGAATGTGCACAAAGGCGAGAATGCAGATTTTGTTGTGGAGCTGGTGTCTGTACTCATTAGGGTTGGCTTTACAGGTGCGGTTGAAACTGTCTGATGGTTTATTAAATCTAAGGTACACAAAAATGAGAGCATTAATTAAAACAATAATTATTACTCTGAAAAAATTATACATTAAAAATTGGATTTCCAACATAGAAAACATTTTAATATTTTTATAGGAATGCAGCTTTGGCAATATTATAAGTGAGTTAAGCCACCTGCTGGTTATACAAAACCTTTACTGTGTTTCCCACCAATCTTGAACACTGATTTCATTTATGAAAATATATTAAAAAAGCACCTGAACAGCGTCCTCTTTGTATAGTGACATCATCCAGAGCAACATCTGACCTAGCATTGTCTCCTCTGCGACCTTCAAATAAAATCTAAAAACAAGAGTTTAGTGGAAAAAAAAAAATATATATATATATATATATATATCCCTCTTTCTTTTTTACATAATAAAAGTCATCTGATTGTAGGGTGTACAACCTCGACTGAATAACACCATATAACTTCTTTCACTTTGCCATTGTTTGTTTCTCAATTTTTCTCAATATTAAGTCCCCCTCCATGTTTTCTGCTCAAATGCTGTTTGGTGTTCTCCAAACATGGAACTGGGCATTACGTAGAAACAACCTCACTTTGGTCTCATTTATCCATAGGACATTGGTCCAGAAGTCTTATAGTTTGTTCAGTTGCAGTTTTGCACCTCTGTTGTGCTTCCATGTTCATTGTAGACAGAACAGGCCTTTACCTGGTAATCATTCCAAACAAACCATAACTGTTTAGTTGTCTTCTAATTGTGCTGTCAAGTACTTTAACATGCTCAGTGAGGCCTGTAGAGTCTGAAATTTAGCTCTTGAAGTTTTTTTTGTATTACTCTGAGCATTGCATGGTCTGACCTTAGAAGGAATGTGCTGGGACGTCCAGTCCTGGGAAGACTGGCAACTGTATCAAATGCTTTACACTTATGGATAGTCTTTCTCACTGTAGAATGTGGAACTTCATATGTTTGTAAATTGTTTTATAACACTTTTCAGATTGCTGTGCAGCAATAATTGTTTCTCTAAGACCACTGCCATGTCTGAGGTTGTATTTGGCAAATATTAAGAAACATTATAATCAAATTATTTTAGTATGTTTTTACACAAAAAAAACATATAGAAATAAAAGAGGGGGTACTAACTTTTGGACATGACTGTATATGAATGAAATAAAAATATATAAAATGCCTCTTCTCACTTTATTCTTGCCATTTTCAAAACCTTGCCATTTGCCTTAACTCTCCAATCATCATTAATATCTTATTAACTATATTTTAGTTGCATTTGTACAACTATTGATCATGTGACAGATAGAACAAACATTAATACAAATGCATACAAACACTGCAATTAACATGTTGCTCAACTGACCTTGAATTTGTCTTGTGGTGTAATGTCCACTAAAACCTGATGCCAGACATTACCCTGGTTTTCTCTTTTTCTCCAGATCTCCTGAGCCACATTTCCGTCCAAAAGATAGACAGTTAGACCCATAGTCCAGCTGGAGCCATACATGTGGTACCAAAACTGTAGACACTGGGGTTGTACATCAGAACATTCCTCACTGAGGAGACGTGCTGTGTCTCCATGAGTGGCACTGTCACCTTCAATGTACAGGTAGTAACCAGCTGGAGGTGTACAATGAGGGTGAGGGACAGGCATAATTTTTAAGTTTGGTATGAATTTATTATATATAAATACAAAGTGAAATATTTTTAATATACACAATCTACTACTGATGAACATTTGTTTCCTGTTTTGCTTGGTAACAACTTATCCTACTATAAACTCTATTAGAATACTAACTTCCTGTTGTGTGATCAGAGGAGGGACCAGTCATTGATGTAGAAGTGGAGCCTTGGTGCCTCGTCCAATCAAAAACATCAGTCAATAACTGAGTCCATGTGCACAAATTGTTGTCAAAATTGCAGCTTATTCTGCAAACAGGTGATAAAGCAGATTTCCATGGTGCCAGGACGTTTCTATGATCAGGCATGACTATAGTGGATTTTTTAGGTGGTTGTGGAGGTGTAGTCGCACTGCTGATTGTAGGAGTTACTACTGATATCTCTGGAACTGGTGAACCAATTGTTTCTTTCATAAAATCTGTAAAAATAATAATAATAATTAAAAAAAAAGAATATAAATAATGATTACAATTAAATGCTATATAGTTTTTTATGCATTATCTTCAGTTTTTTTTTTTTACTTTAGAAAAGAAGTTATAGAATTTTACTCAAGATGCTGGATACTACGGTGTATATATAGAATAAAAAAAATTAGATTTGGATGAAAAACATTGTTTCATTTACAGATAAATTTAAATGACTTGCTTTTATGTCAGGCCTTATAGTTGTACTTCTAACCTTGAAAACTGATGTTGTTTATAGTGAAAAAGAAAAGCACCTGCACAGGGTCCTCTTTGTACAACAATGTCATCCAGAGCAATATCTGATTTTTCACTGTGGCCTCTACGTCCTTCAAATAAAAGCTACAAACAAATAAAACATTTTTAGGCATTTTTAATTTACAATGTCTTTACCCTACAAGGTCTTTCAGCATTTTATTTTTAAGCTCCTTACCTTATTACTGCTTGTTTTATTTTACATCTTTTTAATTAAAGTTTGCATTCTAATGATATTGTATTCAGAGATAGCTTAATAAGTATGGTACATGAATATAAACAAATACTTAAATGTAAACAATAGCATTTCTAAACAGACTGACCCTGAATTTGCCATGGGGTGTGATATCAACTAAAGTCTGAATCCAAACATCCCCCTGGTTTTCAGTCCTTTTCCAGACCTCTTGGGCCACATTCCCATGCAACAGATAGACAGTCAGACCCATAGTCCAGCTGGAGCCATACATGTGGTACCAAAACTGCAGACACTGGGGTTGTACATCAGAGCATTCCTCACTGAGGAGACGTGCAGTGTCTCCATGAGATGCACTGTCACCCTCAATGTACAGGTAGTAACCAGCTGGTGATGAAGGAGTTGAGGAAAAACGTAGTTTAGAGATATTAATATTGAATTTACTATTCTTTCGTAAAACATTATAGTGCAAATATTATATATTTTTTTTCATAATAGGGTAATGCCACTTTATAGGTCTTAACATTTAAGCAAAATGTACACTACAGTGATTTGAGCACAAAGTCCCAAAATTTCTTCAAGATTTTTTTTGAAAGATATTGTATTTTGATGTCAAATTATTTATTAATCTTTAATTGTTAAATAAATAATGATGCTTGCTTCCTGTTGTGTGATCAGATGGTGGACCAGTCATTGCTGTGGATGTTGGACCACTGTGTCTCGTCCAGTCAAAAACATCAGTTGCTAACTGACTCCATGTGCACAGGTTGCTGTCAAAATTGCAGTTGAATGTGCACTCAGACGAGAATGCAGATTTTGTAGTTGGGTTGGTGCTGATTATTGTTGGCTTTACAGGTGCAGGTGATACAGTCTGATGGTTTATTAAATCTATAGTACACAAAATGAAAGCATGAATTAAAACAATAGTAGTGGTACATTCATGCAGTATGTTATACAGTGTTTTTCAATTACAGCACATCCACATTTAAAATTAGCATATTTTAGACAATTTAATACATTTTAAGCTTCATATGTTCTACATAGAAGCATTCAAAACTGTGTTTCTCACAAAGAAAACATTACAGATGAAATAATTTTAAAAACCTAAACTTACTAACTTATTGAATAACCTGAAGGGGAGTCCAGCTATTGCAATATTATTCTTATATTCACCAAATTTACATAAAAACTTTATGTGGTTTGCTGTTTATATAACACATTTACTGGGTTTAACTTCAGTCTTGATCAGTAATGATTCCATATTAATAAAAGAAATGCACCTGCACACGGTCCTCTGTGTATAATGACATCGTCTAGCGCCACATCTGACCTAGCATTGTCTCCTCTGCGTCCTTCAAATAAAATCTATAAATAAGACACATTTCAGAGCTTGTTTACCAGACACAGCTAATCAGTTAACTGGAATAAATTTAAATACGTGAAATGTTCTCTCACATTTTCATAGGGCACAACCATTTACCATAACTCTCCATTTTCTGTTAACAGCATAATAATTAATAATTATTGATTTTAATACAGGGATATTACAAAGTAAACATGTAGTGTTTCAATGTACACTTCCCAATCACATACTGTAAACTAATACCATTGTGATGATGCAAAATATGATGGTGAGTCGAAAGTCACATCAACATGCTGTCATAAAGTCTCTTTAAAAGACGTCTAATTTTCAATATGTACGTTTTTTCTAAAGCAAAACCATATGGTAAAACATCTGCTACAACCTTAACACAAACCTTATATGCCACTTAAGAACAATGCATCATGAATAATTTTACTGTGAAAAGTTATCTGCAATGGCAGCCTTGTAAGCCAGCCCTCATTGAACAACCTATAGCAGAAGCCCTCTAAAAGCTCGAGCCTTACTCTGCGGAGTGTCAAAAGGCCTAAACTATTAAATAATAATAATAATAATAAATAAATAATAATAAAAAAAAATTGGTCTGGTTCCCATCAGAAATGCTGATATTTATAAAGAAATGCCTGCGCTCCCTGCTTAATAATGAGTTGCCATGAAAAATGATTAATGTCTGTGTTTATTTTAAAATGTTTGTTGTTTGTTATTTATTGAACCAGCCATGTTCAATGTTCTGCAAGTTATAATGATTGAGTATAGTGGGACAATCACATTTTAGATCAGCATTTTGGAATTTGTGAGAGCCCCTGTTAGTTAAAGAATGGAAAATATTTGCTGTTTAGTTGAGCGTAGGCTATTCTATTGATGCTGTTTAGAACAGTTATTTGTTACTGCTATAATTGGTAAATAAACAAACCATACTACATAAATAGAACACTTTAAATGGAAGATCCCAGTAACTCCCACACAACTGTGATCAGCAATGATGATCGGTATAGACTGATTCTGATTTCTGTGATCGGGGATCGGGGATCAGTGATCGTTTCATTCTCATTTCCCAAATTTTCTTTTTCTAATGGCCATTGTTAAACACAATATATAAATAAAATGAAATTGATCGGCCACAAAAAACTGATTGTTTCAGCCTTCAAATTATTTATATATTTAATATAGACTGTGCAACATTTATTAAATTCAGAGATATACAAACACATGCAAACACTGCAATTAACATGATGCTCGACTGACCTTGAATTTGTCTTGTGGTGTAATATCTACTATAGCCTGATGCCAGGCATTCCCCTGGTTTTCACTTTTTCTCCAGATCTCCTGTGCCACATTTCCGTACAAAAGATAGACAGTTAGACCCATAGTCCAGCTGGAGCCATACATGTGGTACCAAAACTGCAGACACTGGGGTTGTACATCAGAGCATTCCTCACTTAGGAGACGTGCTGTGTCTCCATGAGTGGCACTGTCACCTTCAATGTACAGGTAGTAACCAGCTGATATTGGAGAAAGAAATGGAGCAACAAATATATCTTTTTTGGTAATGAATTTCATATATGCTTGCATACGTATATGTGGCATAAGGATTTTCAGTTATTTTCAGTAATTAAAAATGCTAACTTCCTGTTGTATGATCAGACAATGGCCCAGTCATTGACGTAGGGGTGGAACCACTGTTTCTTGTCCAATCAAAAACATCTGTTACCAGTTGTGTCCACATGCAAAGATTCTTGTCAAAATTGCAGTTGATTCTGCACACTGTCAAGACAATACATTATTATTGGGTCAATTTTACATACTGCTCATACAACATAAAAAATGAATAAAACAGTCAAATCAAACATAACTACTACTACTACTACTAATTATTATTATTATTATTATTATTATTATTATTATTATTATTATTATCATTATTATTATTAGTAGTAGTAGTAGCAAAGTGAAATATCTTTTAATATCTATTTTTTGGATAGGTAATAATAATGATAGATAACTACTACTACTATTACTACTACTACTACTACTACTAATTATTAGTAGTAGTTTGTGAAAGAGGATAGGCTTTACCTGGTGTAGAAATAGATAGGTCTCCACTGGTTGGCAATGATATGTCATGTTCTGGCATCTCGCTAACTGCACCACATTTTCCATGTACTATGGTAACATCATCCAATGCCACATCTGACAGAGCATTTGAACCCCTAATGCCTTCCACAATAATCTGAAATTTTTTTATGTAAATTTATTTCATACGAATTTTCCCCAATATATGAAATAAAAACTAAAAACTTCCTTTGGAGTACATTTATGACACATTATTTAAATAGTTAAAACACCATTGAGAAGTTTATTTGCATGCAATATGTATTTTTTCATAAAATTGTAAATATATTTTACAGACTGTACATCTAATACCTACCTGGAATGGTCCCATTGGGTTGATCTCAGTTTGGGCTAGGTGCCAGTGGTTGCCCTGACTATTGGTTTTAGACCATATTTTTGTGGCACGGTTCTCTTCCAACAGGTAAAAATTCAGAAACATGGATGATGCCCAACCATACATGTGATACCAGAAGGTCATGCACTGGGTGCCCAAAGTATTGCATACTGGACTCATCATTCGTGCTGAGTCACCATGGTAGACTTCATCACCCTCAATATACATGTAAAAGCCACCTGCAGTGAACAAAGTTTAAAATAATGTATTTAAATAACATTTCACCAGGGTAAAATGTGGTCAGGAAAAAAATATAAATGGAGATTACTTAAACACTGTTTAAAACTGTTAATATGGATGGTAAAAACTGGCAGTAGAAATCACAGCTTTGTTTAATAATGAAAGTAAGAAGACACGCATAATGTGAAGAGAACTCACAGGATTAGGACTAAACAGCTGTGTAGCCATAAGAAAACCACTCGATAGGGAGACTTATCAGAGAACAAAAACACTTCAACTTACTCAGGGTTATAAATATTGGACTTTAAAGCAATGAAAAATGCTGAACAAATGTGAGATTTGTTAAGTCGAGCTTGAACCGATTGCTGAGTCATGGGCATGTCAGGGTAAAAGCGAGGCAAATTAATGAATCCAGCCATCATGCACAATGCCTACTGTAGAAGCCTCTGGAGGCAGTGTTATGATCTGTGGTTGCTTCAGATTGTTAGGTCTCAGCAATGGTATGTGACAATAAAATAAAGTCTGCTGAATACCTGAATGTACCTAATGACAATGTTATCACATCTAAGGACTTTTTTTTTTTTTGATGGAACAGGCATATTCCAGGACTCAAGTGTGAAAAAAATGGTTCCGGGAGCATTAGGATTCAATTTCACACTTGAATTCACACCACATTGTGTGTGATAATCAAAGCTAAAGATGGTCAATGAAATCTTGGTGTGTGCATCTGATTTTTATAAAGCGGGAAAAACAACATTTCTTTCTTTAAGTGAAACTTGTTTTACAAGCATCTTCAACAAAATTGTCATTAACCATACACTATACTTTGAATTTAAATTCATGACAGCAAAATTGTTTTTATATGGCTTTCTCACCTCCTGTAGTGTGGTCACTGGTTGGGCCAGTGAAATTAGATGGTGTTGGTCCAGAAAATCTTGTCCAATCAAAACTATCCTGGATTAACTGTTCCCATCCACATTCATCCCAGTCAAAGTTGCAGCTCCATGGACAACCTGTGTACTCCAATCCATGACCAATTACTTGCTGCTAACTCACAGAGAAATAAATTATATTGCAGGCAGACTCATGGCTTACTTGGTTTGAAATTTGAGGTGGTGGTTTTTGATGGTGTTGAGGTGGTTGGTTCTGTCGCTGGTGGCTTAGTTGGAATATCTACAGGATAAAGGAGGAATGGTCACAAATGTCATGCAAGGATTGTAATGTCATTAATATTTTAATTCCAAGGTACAAATTCCTTTAAAGAGCCACTGGCAACAATTTTGACATGCTGAATTTATTTATTTATTTTTTTCAAAAAGGATAAAGTAATTGTGTACAATTTATGCTTAAAGACCAGAGCTGCCCAATTTTATTACCCAGAAATCTGAATTTAAATGTGTCATTATATTTGTCATTCCAGTCACCATGTTGTGTGACATCACTGTGGAAAGACAGAGCTTAATCTAGATAGTGTTTAGTCTACAAACAAATGAGATGGCAGGGAGGATTAGGAGATTTTTTTTTTCTGAAAGCTTCTAAGAATATTAAAACTCAGATATTGAAAAAATCAGTTTAATAGTAATAGTGTCACTGGAGCATATCACCACTCGACAAATCTGAAACAATTCAACCGAAATGGGTTCAAGTGTCCCAGACACCTGGTGAACACACACACTCTCTCTACCTCTCTCTCTATCTCAGCACACGTGCTGAGTTTGGGGAGAACTGCTGGGAGTCCTGTCACTAGGTCTGTCACATGTGTTATCTAGACACACCACTATTTTGGAAATGATGTCATGGCTACACAAATTCACAGGTTATGACATAACTGCAACAGGACATTCATTAGATGTAACTTAGCAACTTTATGATTGAATGTCAAGGATAAAACTGAATAAGGAACGTTCCAGAACATTTAAATGGTTTGTGACACTGGTGTTACTATGGGTTGTTTTGGCTACAAATGATCTTAAAGGATCTGTCCTACTTTGGAAAGTCTGTCAGCCCCATGAGAAGTATTCCACCTGGATAGAAGAGCTCCAATATTAAACATGTTCTTTCTTTTTGCAGACAAATTTTAATAGTTTTAAACATTCAGGAAGAGACAGATAACAGCAGCTTTCTACCTCTTTGCCACCTCTGAGCAGCTGAGGTGTTTTGAGTTATAAAGCATAAAGGGCTGAGCTGTGTGCACAGTGCTGCGCAGCTGCGGAGCTCAGTAGGTGACTCCAGACTACAGCAGTGGAGCTCAGTAGGTGACTCCAAGCTACAGCAGCAGCACTGAGAACCGGAGCCTGGAGAACACTGGTGAGCCGGTGCCTGGAGTAGGCCTAAATGACTCCCAGAAGAACTGCGGCACAATGGAGTTAGAGTTAAAACCAGTCAGTGACGATACTATAACATCCATCCATCCATCCAAACCCCAAACTTCCCTTTCCCCAGCCATCTCAGCTAACTCTGACTGGGGAATCCTGAGGTGTTCCCAGGCCAGTGTGGAGATATAATACCAATATAATAAGGACCACATCATCTGCAAAAAGCAGCAATGCAATCTTTAGCCCTCCAAACTGGATACCCTCTCCTCCATGACTGTGAAAATCACAAGCAGGATTGGTGACGTGGCACAGCCCTGGCGGAGGCCAACCCCCACTGGAAACAAGGCTGACTTACTACTGAGAATCCGAACACAGCTCTCATTTTGGGCGTTAAACGAATTGGATAGCCCTGAGAAGTGACCCCCTCACCCCTTACTCCCGCAGTACCTCCCATCATATGCTTTCTTCAAATCTACAAAACACATGTAGACTAGATGGGCATATTCCCAAGCCCCCTCCAGGATTCCTGCAAGAGTAAAAAGCTGGTCCATTGTTCCACGATCAGGATGGAATCCACATTGCTCCTCTTCAATCAGCCGGACCCTCCTTTCCAAAACCTTAGAGTACACTTTCCCAGGGAGGCTGAGTAGTGTAATGCCCCTGTAGTTGGCACACACCCTCTCGTCCCCCTTTTTGAAAACGGGAACCACCACCCCAGTCTGCCACTCCTTAGGCACTGTCCCAGAATTCTACGCAATGTTGAAGAGGCATGTCAAACAAGACAGTCCCTCAACACCCAGAGCCTTCAGCATTTCTGGACTAAAGGAGAGGAAAAGATACTTATTAAAGGACCATCAGTCTAATGAAAAACTTGGATTCAGTGTTGAAAAACATGTGTTGTTTATAAACTACTTTCTGGACAAAGCAAAATTCATACCAACAGTGCAACAAGCAACAAAAAGTTAAAATCTGCTCAGAAAAATCAGCAGAAATTGTAGGTTATGAAAATGGACAGCTGCTAAAAGGCAACAGACTTTAAACAGGACTGTTGAACTTTAAAAGGGACTGATAGATTAAAACAGAACTAAGACTGAAAAAGGGGTTGGAACTATGGGTAGAAGGCCTGATGAGATTTCTTTAAATTAAAATAATAATAAAAAAACTGTCATTACCCCAACTGATACATGGCATGCTTTGTTAAAAAAACAACAACAAAAACAAACAAACAAAAAACATTATAATGTAAATGCTTTTTAATACCATTTTAATAAAGAGCACATAAAACTCAAACAGGTCAACTTTTTTTTTATCACAAATAAATCATATGACTTATGACATATGAAGGTCGACACTAATGGCTAGGTTACACTGCTGTGTTTGATATGGCATCTTTTGTGTGGATAATAAGATGACTGAGGAAACATGACCAGGTGTGCTGAAAGGCAAGTTGTATTATAAAAAGCTTCTAGAAGTCTGGGAAAAAAACAAAAATTATATGCTCAAGCTACTGTACCTTGAAGGGGACCTATTTTTATAAGCATATTAGTGGTATCAAATGTGTCATTTCAGGCTTTAAGGCCACTTGATTTTTGGATCTGAGGATCTGGGTTCAAGCCCCACCCTCTATAAGTTTGCCACACTCCATACTGTCCAGCCACCACATGGATTTGTTGTTTTGAGATATTATAAAACTGCATCATCTGTTTCCTCTAACCAGTTAGTCATGCATTCATTTATTCCACCATTGCACGTTCAAAATATAAGTAAATCTAAGTATTTTTAAATTGTGATTAATCACAAACTATTACTGTGATTAACTAGGTTAACATTTTTAATCAATGAATAATCAACACTATATGTAACACTTCAATGATTCAGATAATCAAACAAACTTTAATATCACACAAAGATAACTGAAGTAAATGCAAAGTGTAGTTTTTAAATAATGGTTTAATTTATTAAGGGGAAAAAGCTGTAAAAACCAGCCTGGCCTTATATGAAAAAAGAATTGTACCTTAACCTAATATCCCTGGAGGCAATAACTGCAATCAAGTGCATATAAATCAGAAAGGGGTAGATACGTTTTCATGGCACTGTATATGCTTCACTGTGTTAGACCTAAAGACACCTTAAATTTTGGGGATACTTTAAAATATTTATATTTTCTTCTAATGAAAGTAACTCATGAGGGCCCTTAATTCAAAATTGTCAAATACAAGACGTTTACATACACTCATCATGTACATCAATATCATGGACATTTTGGAATGCCAGATTTTTAATTATTTATTTAAACTGGTCTTTTTATGGAGCAAAGGGGTTATGGAACAAGATAGAATAGGGATTTGAGCACAGGTTTTCATTTACTTTGTGTTTTCTTATAACTACACTTACTACACTTACAACTATACATACAGAATAAAAAAATGGAGTTTGCATGTTCTCCCCATGCTTGTTGGGTTTCCTTCCTTATGGTCCATAGACATGCAGAGTAGGCTAATTGGTGTTTCCAAATTGCCCGTAGAGTGTTTGAGTGTATGCAATGGATTGGCACCCTATCCAGGGTATACCCTATCTCGTGCCCTGAGTCCCCTGGGATAGACTCAAGGCCTCTTGTTACCCTGTGCAGGATAGAATGCACATGTAAAAATGGGTGAGAATGAGTGAAAGTAAGAAATATAAAATGCACCTAATTTTATTTTATTTTATTTACATTAGCAAGTATCATTGTTAGTTGATGTAGCAAACTTGGTAGGGCTCAGTTAAATTTGTTGGTTTCCTGGCATGGACCAATTTAACCACATTCTAAAAAATTTTGATAGAGGTTGTTCCTTGTTCCTTGTTGTACTGTACTGTAGGTTGTTCCTAGTTCCTGACCATATCAAATGATCTTGGAATGTACTTTTTTTTTTTTTTTTTTTTTAATGGCTTTAAGAGGTTATCTTGATTTGTGTAAATCCACCATACTCTTTCTCAGATTAGCCCTGAGCTCCTTGGGCTTTCTTATTACACTGAATCAATAATCTAAGTGGCTATACATATATTTATTATTCTCTGTGTGTAATTTTGAACATGTGTTGATTTCAAAAACCTCAAATAGTCAATAGTAGTCAAATAGTTAAATCACACTTGTGCTCCAAATTTTGGGAGTTTTCACCTATTAAATATGTATGTTGTACAATCATAAAGAGCAAAAAAAAGCAAATCACCGACAGCATACGTTTCTGTCTATGCTGAGTATATGTAAACTTCTGACAGCATCCTCATTTACTTATAATTAATAAATAATTACATAAAATTTTTCATTTGTTAATACACCATAGAAGTAATTGAATCAATTTGCTCTTCTGCAAGGAGACCTTATTGTATTTGCTCTTCTGTGGGGACATCTTAAAGGGCACTTAATTGTTTTTTTCTCTACTGTGGGATTACCTTAAAGGGCACTTTATTGCATTTGCTAACATAAAGGCAACTTATAAGATGCTTAATCATGTTTACTGTGGGGCACCTTATAAGGCACATTATTGTATTAACCCAAATGTATGAGCACCTTACAGTGAACATTATTATTCTCTCAGAGCACTTGATCATGTTGGATCGATTATAGGAACACCTTATTGTGTTTGCTTTACTGCCACCAACCAAGAGGTCTTATTTTTCTTTGGGTTACTGTAGGGGTACTGTAAAGGCCATTTTAAGGAGTAAAGTGGTACTGTAAAAGCGCACAAGCAGGACCAATGAAAACGTCTCCACCGCCCTCACCCTAGAGTCTTCAGTATATACATTATCATTTAATTAACCTAAGCTTATAACCAAATTTTTGCATCTTTGTATTATTAATAGTTTTTTAACAATCATGTAAATACTTTATTTATAAACAATCTACTAAATACATAAACAAACTAAGATATTTATTTAAGTCTACACTCACCACAGACTGTGTCCTTCCACCAGTCTCCCAAAAACACCTCAGACACTTCACAGGCTGCCACGTAATTTTTTAGAGAAGCACATAGCTGGGACTGATCCCCCCTTGAGGTACAATAATCTTGTACACAGCTATTCACAAAGACCTGAGGGGGCACGAACCAGTGGCAGGCTTTAAAGGCCTCTCCAAACAGCTTACTACACTCCAGGAATCCCATGCTCTCCAACTCAGGTGAACATTTGGGTTGTCTTTGAGAAGCATTAACACATCTGAATAAAAAAATCAGAAAAAGATGATCTTAAAAGCCGCACACAAGGAACAATTGCTTTAATTTTGCAAGCCAATTTGTAATAATTATATATAAAATCCTGTTTAAAGGTTAGGGCCCCCTAACTTTTAATTTAACTTTTTCATTTTATGTATTTTTGTGTAAAAACATAATGGAAATTTATGATCATAGCAGGTCTTAACAAACAACAACATATTACTTTTTCACCATGCCATTATACAGATAACAAAAATTAATCCAAAAACAAAACAGAAAAAGAACGTGTACATAGCCAATAGTACATACTCCCTTACTGCACCTTGACCATGAACTCTGTATACCAGAGTATTCTAGAGGCAAATGTGAGGCCATCCCATCAGAGAGCTTGGGCAAAATTGGGTCATGTAATACGACAATGGTCTGAAGCACATAAGTACCATCAGAATGGCTAAAAAATAAAGGAATCAAGGTTTTGGAATGGCCTAATTAATGTCTAGACTTTAACACAATTGAAATGCTGTGGCATTACCTTATGTGAGCCGTGCATAAGCGAATGCCCAAAAATGTCAATGAACTGAAGCAATGTTCTAAATAATATGGTCCAAAATTCCTCCATAATGATGTGAGACTAATATGAGACTAAAATCTCAAATCTGTAAAGCTGCTTTGCGACAATGACAATTGTTAAAAGCGCTATAGAAATAAAATTTAATTGAATTGATAAAGTCATACAGGAAATGATTTCTTCAAGTTATTGAATCACAGGGGATGCTTAGTATTGGTTATATGTTTTTTTTTTTTTTTTGCCTTCATTTTTAGATAAATAAATAATGGCACAGTGAAAAAAGTTGTATGTTGTTTGCCTAATACTAAGATCCACTATGATCAAATTAAATTATTTTTTTTACACAAAAAACGCGGGGGTACTAACTTTGGCACAGGACTGTAGCTCATGTCAGTATTCCGACACATTTTTGATGCATGTATTTTGAGCCTATATGTTTTTCTAGTCATATTTAGGCTTAATTTAGATAAATAGCTGCTTACGGCCAGTCTGTGTCATGAGTATTCCAACTATTAGCAAAATCATGTGGATATGGCACTATACTGCCTTCAGGTGTCAAGAAGTCATCAAACTGGCTTCCTGAGTAGGTGCCACATAAGCCGCACATCCTGCCCTTGTGTCTCTCATCTACTTGCACAAAGAGCCGATCATTTCCATTGAATAGGAATCTCAAACCAAAGTTTGTTTCCACTATCACATATGGACCTTTTTTGGACACTCTCACTGAGTTGCTGTGTAAAACAGGAAGAGTAATTTGACCTCCATTCACCTGCATAAACAATAAAAGAACATAGAAATAAGTTAATAGCCTGTGGAGTTACAGCAACAGGGCAGCTTATACAGTCAGGTCCATAACTATTTGGACAATGCTACACTTTTTTTGTAATTATACCTCTGTAATTATACCTCTGTAAGTATACCTCTGCAATTATACCTCTGTAATAAATCCTCACAATGGATTTGACATGAGTATGCAAGCAAGGAAGTGTGCAACAAAACAAACAACCAACCAAAAACTAGAGTAATTTTTAGAATGGGCATTTAATTCAAACTCAGGAATGAAGGTTATGAGAGACTCTGCTAGAGTAAAAAAATGGAAGAGTGAAACCTTTTTAAAGACGGCTGGCTTAGAGCCCACTGCAGTCATTCCCATGAACATTCAGTGTAAGGTTTCCTACATTGTGTGAACTTGTCTCTGTCTCAAGTCTCTGTCTCTTACAACTAACTTTGTTTTTGCCTTATGTCTATACAACATGTCTATGTTTTATTGTGCTTCCTTATTTCTTATATGTTAATGGCTTGCCAGAACCCTTTTGTCCCATCAAACAATTATTCTTCCTTGAATTAATTTTAAAATCTATCATCCATAGAGTGGAAAGATCTGAGTGGAAATGGATAAATTGCCACATCTGTGCGAACTGTACACACAATCATTCATGAACACTGCTTGCTCATTACAGAAACTCTGGGAGTTATTGGCACATACCCTGCCTGTACAGTCCTGGCCCCTGCCCAAGTTCTTCCAACAACATGATTGGGCCATTAAAGAAGTTCCTGTGAGGCATGTTCCTTTTCAGACATAAAGCAGGAAGTCTGGCTACATTTTACCAAGAAAACTTTCTGCTTTGATTGTACCTAAGCACTAGTGAAATGCTGGGATAAGTGTAGTAGTGTATCATTTTTAAATGAACATTTTCAAGGACAAGTCTATTTTTTTTTACATTTTCAAGGACAAGTCTATTTTTTACACAACCTTTCAAGGATTAAGTTCAAAATTGTGGGAGAGAGCCCACATTATGAATTGCCTATGAATTAGCCATGAAATCAACTATGTGTTAGTTTTTTGTACTCTATGACTGTTTCATACTTTGCACACTTAGAATTTTTTTTTTGCAGCACCTCGTACTTTGCTATAAATGTCAATACTTAAAAACAAGCCTCTTATAATTTGTTAAGATTTGTTTTTTGAAGGCTTTATGAAGACCTCTGGCCTTTGTGTGGCCACCATTCGAATGTTTTACTGCAGCTAAGAGGTCATCACCGTATTGTTCTTCGTAGACTTCAGAAAATGTCATTGGATTTTACACCTTCATTCATGAGACATTTCATCACAAATCCCTGTGTGACTTGAACACCCCATTCACATAACAATGTAAAGAGCAATACTCACATAAACCAGATTATTTTTTCTGATTGCAAGATGAAAGCCATCCACAACCAGAGCCACAGAGTTCAGAGATGAAGATGTGTAATTTCTCAGCCCCTCATTCCTCACTGTTAGTGCAAACTGAACTGCATCAGCAATGCATGTTTTTGCAATGGTATAGTTGCAGGTTCCCTGGAATGAATAAGCTTTGCCATCAAAGGTGATGTAATGGGTATCCCCATAAACAGTGCAGGTCACTGGGCTTGAAGGAAAGCATCCTACTGCCCCATTTTTGGATTTACAGATGTCACTGGCCAGACAGGAAGTAGCTGAACACTCAATATTGCCATTGCCTGCACATGTGCACAGCTTCTCACAGTCACCTTCCATAAATGTCTCTCCTCTCTAAAAGTTTCACAAATGGAAGAGTTGTAACTGCAGTGTTAAAATAGTGGTCATAACAGTTACTGTCATCATACACTATTTATTGTTATGTAGTGGAGTACAAAAAATGTGGCTGAAAAAAAAGTGTGTTCATTCCAGTTCAATGTGTGGTGCTTGTGTGCTAATTTATTTCTGGTGTGTCTCCATATTCACCTTATAGTGTTGTCCATCCACCCAGCACCCACATTCTTCAACAGGTACACAGCTTCCTCCACTTAGCAGGAAACCGTCATCACAGTCGCATCTCTCTTGACATCTTCCATAATCCTCTGTATCATCCAGGATAGAGCAAGTGGGAGGGTGATATCTGGAGCAGGCATTATAGTGGCTGTTAGAACCACAAACCAGAGCTAGAATAGAATAATTGAAAGCATATGAGTTTTACTGGCAAGTTTTGGTTTTTAACTAAATATCATTTGCTCAGGGATCACTAGCAGCAACAAACAACATTTAATATGCATATCAGTCTAGTTATAAATTTTAAAATGGCCTGATATTAAAAAGTGTATGTGCGTATATCTATTTCTTTTACAGTCTTCTTTGAGATGAAGAAAATTTAAATATTGAGGGACTTACAACAGTGAGTTGTAGTTCTCCAGCCAGTCACAAAAAATCCAACTTCACTGCAGGACTTTTCAACTGCCTTCAGGACATCACAAAAAACTTCCCGATCTCCTTTAGTGATACACATCTTGGATATACAGCTCCTGAAGAGGCTTGATGTATCAAGAAAAGATGAACACTTAGAGAAGGGGCCATTTTGGGACAGCAGAACTCCACAGAACATCTTATTTGAATATTCGATCTCCTCCATTTCTGTACACATGCTTTGTACAGTGGGGTCTTGGCAGAGGTAATTGGGTATCTCCCCCGGAATCTGGGTGTCCTTGACCAGATATGTGTCTGTGATGTTCATATCATCATCCATTACATTGTTAAAGTTGCCACACATGCCACAGAGTTTGTCTGAGTACTGGATCGGTATGGTGACCTGAAGGACACCAGATTTGGCAAAGGAAATGGACAGGTTGAAGTTTGTCTGAAGCATCACAGCCGGTCCATGGGCACTTATTTTTATGGTGTTTTTATCTAAACTCAGAGGAAGATTTCTCCAAATCCCATTTACCTAAAAAAAAAGTAAGAGAAAGTAAGAGTTTTTGCTTATTGATAATTTTGATGGTCTTTAGGCAACAATTTATGCCTCATATTAAATAAATGTCTTTTATTTTGCCTTTTGACATAATAGCATTTCAGATATGAACTTTTAGTTGATTCACTTGCAGCAAACTGTAACAAGGACAAAAAGGGTTGAGTTTTGTTTCACACAAAAACCTTTTAGTTAAAAAGATTGTTGAAGATCATGAGAAGCACAAAAACAATGCATAAATTTGAGTTTACAGCCTCCCCCTTAACCAGGTTAAGTTTAACTTGGTAGTGGACAGTACCTTATAATAGTTCATATATGCACCGTGTCTGCTTGGGCATTAACTGACTGCATATATGTAAACTGCTTTAATCAATTACATATACATGGTCTAATTTATATAAATATGTTTTTTTTTTTTTGTCTAAAACAAATGTCACGATATGAGGACAGATTGAGTTAAAATGTGACCTTGAAATTGTCAGAACAAATAAGCGGATGTCACTGCCTCAGAAAGAAAACACAAACATCAAAAGAGGTTTTTTTTCAAGTAAAGTTTTTAGGGCACAGTAATCTTCAGTCTGCATTGACAGCAGGTTATAGTGACTGGAAAAAAGGCCATGTTTGCTTATGTTAAATTCTATGCTGATGCTGGGAGAATTGACTCAGGCCTAAATTCACAATAAGCCAAAACAGGCTGAATCACCTACATCTGATATCCATAAAATTTTTCTGTGCAAATTAGATTTAATAGATAGAAATTTAGATTCTCTATCAGGAAAACAAAGAACAAATCATTCAAAAGGTACTGCAGAAATATATGTTTATGACTGTGCTGCTGTATGTTATTACTATTATTATTTTCATGGCTTTTACTTGTATTATTTGAAAGTTAGCACTGCAGTATTTTTGTGTCTCTACAAGGATGCTATGATTTTGCTTCATAGGTTGGTATGTACTACTGCAGTCATTGCACCTGTTGGTTTAGAAAGCTAAAAGTAACTTCTTTTTTTCTGTATCACTGCTGTTTATACAGTAGTAAAGGCTGTTTAAATTTGTGTCTCAAAAAGACCCAGAAATCAAATCCATTATAAGATAAGTTTCCACTATATCAAGGTGTGGGAAACTTAAGAGTTTCAAAACTATTCCAGTGTACTGTAAACATCTATATAAAAGCACCAAATTGACTCACCATTATTTTTCTTTTGTTTCTTCTTGGTAGCATCACTCTTAGACTTTGTATTTTCAGATTCACCTGCTGCATTTGGAATTTAGATGATTTGCCTATTTGCTCATTCTTCACCTCTATTACAAAATCTGGAAGCAATCCACTCTGATCGCACACCTCTGTCAGTACATGGGTACAATGACCCATGAAACAGGATTTGACCCCATCAAATGTGGTGTATTGCAGGTCACTCGTAACTGTGCAGGTGCCAGATGTGAATGAATCACTTGACTGTTTGGATTGCATTGTCTTACTGCAGGGCTGACCATCCTCACAGGCAATTTGGGCACAGGTCAGCTGACTTTCAATACAAGTGCACTGGGTGGATTCATCTGTCCAGAACTGAGTGCCTGTCTGACACTGAGATTCTGAAGTGAAGTGGTGAAAACACTGATTTAACACACATTCTACATCTTTTTAAAATATACACAGTATAAACAATCTCTTTTACCCCCCCCCCCCCCAAAAAAAAGCTTTTATTTGTGGGTTTAAACATTTCAATAACCCTGCTTTGTACTTTAAAACAAATAGTTGTTTTATCAGTTTGTGTAGGACACCCAAATTGTAAGTATATTAAGTGTATGTTAGTGGGTGATTACAGATCAACTTACCACACTGTCCCTGCTGTACTCCAATCCTGTCAAAGACAGTTTCTTCCATTCCTTGTTTTTTTATAAGTTCGAAAATAATCTGAAACAAAGAATTTATTTGATGTAATATACATAAATAAACACATTAATATGAAATGTAATTACGTTATTTTTGTATTTGGCAAAGGAAAATATTGATAATAGACAAAGTAATCCTATTACATATTCCTGGCCATAAAGCAAACAAAAACTTAAAATGCTTGTTGCAATAAGAAGGGTTAATAAATAAATCAATCAATACAAAAGTACCTTCACAGAAATCTCTGAGTAACTCAGTGGAATGAGCACCTGTCTCCAGGAGTGGCCCTCAGTTTGCAGAGAGCTCCAGATTTGTGTTAGGAGATCATCATCACTTAGCAGGACTCTCAATTCTGAGCTGTCATTCCCTGGTTTGTAATACCAGAATTCAAGACACATGTCTCCAGAAAGATGTAGAGCCTCAGTCTTTAGCCAAGTTTCAGGGCTCATTGGATCCCTTGAGAGGTAGAAATTCTCTGAAGTATACAATGCAGTGAACAAAAGTAAAGTTTGTGATTTCTGTGTTTTTGTAAAAAGAATTTTAGTACCACTGTTTGCTTTTCATATTCTATTTGAAAAAAAAATATATATATAATATAAAAAAAAAAATATAAATAATATAATAAATAAAATATAATAATAAAATATAATAATAAATATAATAATAAAAAAATATAATAATAAATAAAATATAAAAAATATAATATATAATATATATATATATAATATATATATATATTATATATAATATAAAATATATATATATAAAATAAAGGTTTTGTCTGTATGTTGGTCAAAACTCACTCTTTCAATTATATCTTTATGTTTCATACATTGGAGGACTCAAATCCAGTTTCAGAAAATGTTCTATTAGTGTCATTCAACAGAGCCAATCATTGTGAAAGTTTACTGTGGATAGTTTACCAGTCATAGAAAATTTTCTGTTTGTATGTATGTCTGTCCAGCCAAAATTTGTCACACCATCACACAAAACTGATCATGGTTGGACAGAATTTAATGAAATGAATTTGGCAGTACGTTAATATTATGTTTAGTAAGTTAAACCTGCACCATAAATTAAGTCAAAATGTTGAGTGAAATTGTTATGAGAAGTTATGTGCAAGATTATGTCACACCTCTTTTGCCCTTGAGGTGGGCGTGGCTATACATGTCACCCAAAATATCCTATCAACTCAATACTATGTATCGACATAGTATGCGGAAGTCACAGAAACAACTGTAATGCACCTTCAAGCCACCTCCTTCAAGTTCCTCAAGAAACAGAAATTCAAGTCCAAAAAGGAAAGTAGACTATAAAAACTGAACCTTCAAAGAGAAATGGACAGATGCGAGAAGTTTAAAACCAGTTTGTCTCATATGTTCTGAAACCATGGTGCTAGTAAGAAGCAGTAATGTGAAGCTCCATTATGATATAAACCACGGGTAGCTAGAGCAAACATATCCACAGCAGTCCAAGGTGAAGGCACGTAAAATACCTGAACTGAGAGCCCAGTGTTATACACTAAAATACCCCTCTGGCACGGATTGACCTCCTACATAATCTCTATAAAATACACATTACAATATAATTGTATCAAACAAAACTGGCTGGACAGAATGTAATGGTTATAGTTTAACCTGCACCATAAGTGAATCAAAATGTTGAGTAAAAGTGATGTTATAAACAGTTATGTGGCGGATTTAATAATCTACTTTAAAGTAAGCTATTTGCTAAATGTCAGCAAACACATTTGACACATACCAATAGATATGAATTAGAAAAAAACTATATTTTTAGATTACTTAATATTTTCACCACATTTCTCATTATTTTGCTTGCCTAAGTGGCATTAGAAAAATAAGCAATTTTGCTTTAAAAATAAATATGAAAAACTGACAAAAGATTCTAAATATTACTTGATGCATGAATTTCTACAGTTCTTTAGCAACATTATCAGAGTTCGTAACTAGCCACATAATTGCTTCTGTGAGCCGCCACTGTGTTTAAAAATTATAGTAATTTAGGCCAACTCAGAGAGTGCACATCTAAAGTAGTTCAAGGAAGAAGTCCTTTATAAATCTTTTCTAATTTTAAATGTGTATTTATAATATCAGTGGTTCAATAATACAGTATACATTTAAGCAGTGACATGCCATTTTTAAACATTTGTTATATTCAGAACAATTCGTTATATTGTATGTTCATGACTATTAATATATACTACTGTATATGCACATTAACAATAACATGAACATGTTCATGGACATTAAACTATTAAATTCAGAGCACCCAAGGTTATGTTCAAATAAATCATATATTAATAATAGTATTTATCACACCATGTATTACATTATTCCAAGCACAAATAAGCTAATTAAAGTATATGAAGTAGTTGCTAAAATATTAGTGACATACGATGTGTCTTGACCTACACAGTGGTGGATATATATAACATTTTTCAAAAATGTAATGTACCGTAACCCGCTTGGCTTCTGATTAACCCCTGAGCATTCCAGTCACAGAATGGTGACTGACCACTGTCAAAATCACACTTTGTAATATAATCTGAAACAAATACAAGCAGTGGGTGAAAATATATTAGGAGATGAAGGGAAAAACAAACCAGAATTGATTTCTTTTTCTGTCAAATTAATGAATAAGTCAGTGATACTGTAAAGTGATCGTAAGACAAAAATTCAAAAATATCAGAAGGTAAACAATAAAGTATAAAGGTTAAAGTCTAACCTCCATGTGCCCTCCAGTCAGGAAGATTTATTGAATGTTGTCTTTGGAAAAAAGCAAAACCATATTTAGTACAATTATTAATAATTTTTTATATTTATTACATCAGTGTATAAAATGTTATATATAAAAGAAACATACCTTAATGATGCTTCAGTAATCATCAAAAGTATGCAAACTATTAACAGAAGGTAAAGACATGTATGCCTAGCCATTGATCACTTTTTAGAAGTTTACTGCTTCTACTTTAAAAATGAGCAATGGTCATTGTTGTAGTTGTCCTCTGGTATTTTACACTTACTATTGAGTTTAGTAGTCAGCGATGTATCTTTCAACTGAAGAAGAAGTGTGCTGGGGCAAGGTTTAAGAATTATCTGTTGTCATGGGTTGGCCACGGCTTACCGTAAAAAAGAATGATCATAATAGTAATTGCTTTTCTAAACACTTATCTGGTTATCCTTTGATGAAATTACGCAAAAGGGTAGTTTACTATACCGCTGTTTATGATCCTACAGTTTAGTCCTTATCATTCTATGACCCATGACTGTGCATGCTTATCTAACTCACTTTTACTGTAAGCAGCAATGTTACTGCTGGGGTATTAACAGAGGCAGCAGACTCAATAGTGTACTGTACTTGCCATTTCAGTAAACTTAGCCACTGAGCTTGTTTCTTCACTTCTTGAATGGCTAGAAATAGGTCGGTATTGCTACACTAAACCCGAATAAGTTGGCAAAACTCAAAAAATTTGAGGTAATCAGCTACATCAAATTTTTCAAGTAATGATGTTTCCAATTTTAAGTAAACAGAATTATCAGTTTTTGAGTTAGTTGTACTCATTAATAATAATCGTTTTTTACTTGCATTATTAAGTAGCCTAACTCATACTATTTAGTAGCAATTATCATTTTTTTCGTTGTTGCAATCAAATAAATTGTTGTTGGTCTTTCGGCTGCTCCACAGCAGACAATCCGGTCCACACAAGCTTGGCATAGGTTTTATGCCAGATGCCCTTCCTGATGCAACCCTCCCATTTCATCTGGGCTTGGGACAGGCACTTCATCCAGTTGTTGGGAATTGAACCCGGGCCTTTCACATGGCAGGCGAAACACGTACCACTGAACCACCAGTGCTCTATTGCCCTATAGAAATCGCTAGTCTGAAAGATTTGAAGTTGGTGGAACTTTAAGGTGACAGTTATTGTCATTTACTTGTAAGTACTTAGTTAATTAAAATATCAAGTTTGTTCAGCTAACTTCTAAAGTGTCATTTCTACAAACTCATGAATACCAAAAAGTTCTAAATTCTCATCAAGGTCTATTAATTTGAACTAATTGTAATTATTTAAGTTAACAGTACTCAATATGTTTAATTATTTTGAGCATTAGGGTTTACAATGTAGTACACCTGTCACGAGCAACCGAGGGACGGACACAGCAGCCTTAGCAGTTAGCCCGTGTTGCGTGGACAGTAAACCCAAACGCGGAAGCAGCACGAGTAGGCAGGATAACCACGCGTTTACTCTTAGAACTCTCTTACAAAAAGAGCAAGGATCTACACAAATAAACCTGCGTTCTAGCAACACACACTCAATCAAGGAAGCAACCTGAATAGGTGAGTACTCACGAAATCGTCGGTGAAGCGTTAGCAAAGGCATAGATGAACTCAATGACTGAGCGATGTGAAGCGCCATCTTGTTTCCTTTTATGCTTCCTGAAAGCGCAACCGTCTTACTTCTGGGTCCTCGTGCCGGTCGCGGAGCGAGTGTGCATGACAGTACCCATTGGTGATGTGATGAAGGGTTTGAGCTGGGAGGTGTGGAATACTGGATGGATCCGGAGCGCCGCAGGCAGCTGGAGCCGGTGGGTGACAGGGTTGACATGGAGGGTGATGCGATATGGGCTGATGAACTTGGGCGAGAGCTTTTTGGACTCTGTGGAAGGTGTAGGTTTTTGGTGGACAGCCATACCTGGTCACCTGTGTGGTACAATCGTCCCAGAGGGTGAGGTGTAGAGGGTATTGGCGCGCTGGATGGCGTTCCTTGGCTTGAGTCCAGGACCGCCGACACCTTCGGTCCAACTGTTGGGCCGAGGGTATTTCGACCTCCGGTTCTTGATGTTCGTACATTGGAGGTTGGAAACCCTGGCATACCTCAAATGGACTCAGCTTCATGGCGGAGGAGACATGGAGGTTGTGGGAGAGCTCCGCCCAAATGAGGTAGCGGGCCCAGGAGCGCTGACGGTCGGCAATGAAACATCTTAGGTAGCGCTCCAGTTGTTGGTTGGCCCATTCCGTCTGACCATTCGTTTGGGGATGATAGCCCGAGGAGAGACTGCAGGTCGAATTGATCAGATGGCAGAAGGCCTTCCAGAACCGTGCAGTGAACTGGGGCCCCCTGTCCGAGACAATGTCCTTTGGGAACCCATGCTGACGGACTACGTGCTCTAAAATCAGCTCGGCTGTCTCTTTGGCTGACGGAAGTCCGGTGAGAGCCACCAGGTGCACAGCTTTGGAGAACCGATCTACTATGGTCATGATGATGCTCTCCCCTTCGGATACCGGCAGGTCCGTGATGAAGTCGATGGCAATGTGCGTCCAGGGTCGACGGGGAACTGGGAGTGGTTGGAGTTCCCCCGATGTTGGTTGATTAGAGGTCTTGGCCCTGGCGCACACTGGGCATGCCCAAACAAACTCCTCGACGTCCTTGGCCATTGAGGGCCACCAGAAAGTGTGCTGGATGTATTGGAGGGTGCGCTGTGTGCCTGGGTGCCCCGACAGTGGCGAGGAATGGCCCCATTTGATGACGTCGGCCTTGACGGTCCTGGGAATGAAGAGTCGTCCAGGCGGCGCACCTGTCGGTTCGGTCTCCGTGGCTTGTGCCTGGCGGACCCTCGTCTCTAGTTCCCAACGGAGTGGGGCGATGATTCTGGAAGGTGACAGGACAGGCGCGGGGTCCGCTCGGGGAACGTCCCCCTCATGTTGTCGAGAGAGGCGTCGGCATTGATGTTTCTTGACCCCGGGCGGTAGGATAGGTGGAAATAATAATGCTAGAAAAATAGGGCCCACCGTGCCTGCCTTGGGTTGAGTTGTTTCAGATTTGGTGGTTGGTCCAGATGATAAAGGGTTTTTTGGCGCCCTGGAGCCAGTGTCGCCATTCTTCCAATGCCCACTTTATGGCCAGCAGCTCGTGGACCCCTACCCCGTATCGTTGCTAAGTGGGGTCAAATTTTTGGAGAAGAAACTACAAGGGTGTAGTTTCTGATCTGGACCCCGCTGGGAGAGAACAGCCCCAGCGCCCACCTCTGAGGTGTCCACGGTTGACACGGGAGCCAGGGCCCACTCAGCTGCCTACCCGGATAGCAACAAGACGAGAAGTGCAACGCGCAGTCGGTCTGTGGAGTACCTGTTGGAATTGAACTCAAACACAAGATCTAATGCTGTTAAAAACACACTGCACTTCCCATCTGTGCCATCCCACTTATCTGGTAAAGCTATGAAAATGTCAGAGGGGGGGGCAACAGCCGACTGAACAGCCGCCCCGTGGAGGGTCGCGTTCTCCTGCCGCAGCTCTGTCACCTCTGGTGCAAAACTGCAACATCTTGGAGCTCTTTTTGGAGAGACGCGACTTCACCACGTAGCTCACTGATCAGATCGGCATGCTGGTCAACCACAGCGCAGAGGCGAGCAAACTCCCCTGGGTTTACTGCTTCAGGCTCAGTCATTCTGTCACGAGCAACCAAGGGACGAACACAGCAGCCTTAGCAGTTAGCCCGTGTTGCGTGGACGGTAAACCCAAATGCGGAAGCAGCGCGAGTAGGCAGGATAACCACGCGTTTACTCTTAGAACTCTCTTACAAAAAGAGCAAGGATCTACACAAATAAACCCGCGTTCTAGCAAGACACACTTAATCAAGGAAGCAACCTGAATAGGTGAGTACTCACGAAATCGTCGGTGGAGCGTTAGCGAAGGCATAGATGAACTCAATGACTGAGCGATGTGAAGCGCCATCTTTTTTCCTTTTATGCTTCCTGAAAGCGAGCGAGTGTGCATGACAACACCTGCCTTTTTTCAACATATCAACTCCACTACTCCACTTTCATTACATTTTCCAATTTGCCATTCGGCACACAGCTGTATCCTTAGTTAAGAAATAGATGTCACATTTTAAACATAATCAAATATACAGTTGAGGGCACTGGGCCTAAGTTAGCCCTGTTGCCTGTCACCTCCAGGTTTGGAGTTTAAACCAACTTTATGTGTATGCAAGTTCTCCCTGTCTCTTGGTACTCTGGAATATAATATGACCAAAGGATTTTCATCTGGGTGTCAGCATAAAATAAATAAGCTATTTAACCAGTGATAGATACTTATTACACTATACATGTTGTATTTTTGTATTAATTTGGTTTGGAGATGTAAGCAGTTAGATTAATGAAGAAATAGAGGAATTACTGCAAATGTATTGCTTCTTTAGATATGCTTGTTATGAACACATGAGATTTGGAATGGTTTACACATAGCAGTGTGTTATGTTTAAAACTAATTAAACAAAGAATTATTGCATCATGTGTCTGCCATACTTTGCTCCACACATCAAAAGAACTAAAGTCATTAACATATTCTGGGAGGAACAAAGAGAGGACATTATATGGAGATCCTGGAGACAGTCCGTGTAAAAACAAGCTAACAAGCTCTTGTAACAATCCACAGAAAGTACTAACATATAAGGAATGAGAACGTGCAAAAAATGTTTTTTTTTTTTAATAGAAATTTGTCTGAGTACAAAGAGTGATTTAAAAGATAGAGGAATGGACAAGTTCACACCTTAACACAGTGCCCTTCACAGTGAATTATCACCTTGTTGATAAGATGAGAAGAGTTATTTTTTAACAGCCAATAA
>JAAGKR010000837.1:124258-159566 GCA_011419295.1 Clarias macrocephalus | reverse complement strand
GCCTGGTCTGATGAGTCTCGATTTCTGTTGAGACATTCAAATGGTAGAGTCAGAATTTGGCGTAAACAGAATGAGAACATGGATCCATCATGCCTTGTTACCACTGTGCAGGCTGGTGGTGGTGTAATGGTGTGGGGGATCTTTTCTTGGCACACATTAGGCCCCTTAGTGCCAGTTGGGCATCGTTTAAATGCCCTGGCCTACCTGAGTATTGTTTCTGACCATGTCCATCCCTTTATGACCACCATGTACCCATCCTCTGATGGCTACTTCCAGCAGGATAATGCACCAGGTCACAAAGCTCGAATCATTTCAAATTGGTTTCTTGAACATGACAATGAGTTCACTGTACTAAAATGGCCCCCACAGTCACCAGATCTCAACATAATAGAGCATCTTTGGGATGTGGTGGAACGGGAGCTTCATGCCCTGGATGTGCATCCCACAAATCTCCATCAACTGCAAGATGCTCTCCTATCAATATGGGCCAACATTTCTAAAGAATGCTTTCAGCACCTTGGGGGGTCAAACACCGTATTAGTATGGTGTTCCTAATAATCCTTTAGGTGAGTGTATATTATATAGAGGGCTCGATTTGGGGGGGGGGGGGGGGGGTGTGGGTGCGGCTTGAAAAAAAAACCATCCACTTTAAATAAATAATAATCCTGTGTATTATGTAAAATTTGTAAGAAAAATGTAATCTTAAAACTCTCTACACATGATCATCAACAAACTATAAATAACAATCAGAAATCAATATTGTAACGCGCTGCTCACAAGCTCAAGCAAGTTTGCCTCATTTTTCTCACTGTTTCCATTTTCACAAAGAACAAGAGAACAGTTCAAGCACAGTTATTGACATATTTCAAAAAGAAGGGAACCGAAATTATGATACATACACACAAAACCTCTCAGCGGAGACGTGATGAAAATGAAGCATTTAGGTTTAACATGTTTTTTCATTAGATTTTGTAACTCGACCTACATGCTTGGGTACAAAAGGTCAAAAATAGATTTTTAAATGCCGTAATAGTAAGTTGATGTGTGCACGTGTGTGTGTGTGTGTGTGTGTGTGTGTGTGTGTGTGTGTGTGTGTGTGTGTGTGTGTGTGTGTGTGTGTGTGTGAGTGAGTGACTGGTGTGTAGTCATACAAAACTACAGTACCATTAAATTTAATTATTTAATTACTAATGTTTATTTTTATTCTACTCTTATAATCGTCCCCAGATGAAAGCCATGGAAAGGATCAAATGATAGTTTTGACAATTGCATGTTTAAATGCATGTGTTTTGTTTTGATGGCGGCAAGTTGATTTAATTAAGCTTACATTTTGTTAATAAAACTGTTCTTAAAAATGTGACATATTTAGCATTAAATAAATAAATAAATAAATAAATACATACTTGACCACGCCATACATCCACCATATTCTATATATCAATCTCTCTATCTTTATATACATAATATGGATATTTTTTCATGAATCCTGCAAGTTCTACTAGAAATGAGTGTTTGTTTTATGTGAAGTGTGTTATAACCAGGCATTTTCCTCTATTAGACTATATATCTAAACAGTATAGTTTACTACACATTGTTCATCTATACCACTTCATCCTGTATTCAGGGGGCCTGGAGCCTATCCCAGGAGATTTCGGGCACATGGCAGGGTACACCCTGGACAGGGTGCCAATCCATCGCAGGGCACAGACACACACACATACACTCACTCATTCACACACTACAGGCAATTTGGGAACGCCAATTAGCCTAACCTACATTAGTCTTTGGACTGTGAGAGGAAACCGGAGCACCCGGAGGAAACCCACCAAGCACGGGGAGAACATGCAAACTCCATGCACACAGAGACGACACAAGGCGAAAAGTATGTTTCATAATTATGTTTACCTCATTCCCAATATCGCTTAATACTGTACATGGGGTCACGGGGGAGAGGATTATGTTTATTATTCAATTGTTAATTTTATAGCATATTACATACAGTACTGTAAAACTAAGACAAAATAGTTCTGTGGATGATATGCCATGTACAAGACTGGACTAGCAAACTGAGGTTCATATTCAGTCTTGTAGCTATAAGATACTCTGCCCTATGTGCCAATCCTATAGTTTCATTTCTTTTCCAATCTTTCTGTAGTTAAGGTTTTTCCCCCGCTGCACTATCGCTGTTGTTTCCCAGCGAACGCTCTGTGAACACACAACACTGAAGGCTGCATTCATTTCGGTGATGTACTGTATTTGCCATGCAGAGTTACAATGGTGGAAGCAGAGCTAATTGGAGGCAGCAGTTGGTATGATGCTTTCCACATCTCTCACAATCAATCATAAAGCTCTCGCTCAGCTCGCTACAGGAGCATTGACTGTGTAACTGCCTTATTCACAGCAGTGTTCACTTTTAAAACATTACTTATACTTGTACTCTGGTTCTGGTCGGGCGGATAGAGAATTAAGCGATATGAAAAGAGAAACTATATCATTAAAACAATGGCTGCTTAAGGCTGTTGGATGTACGATTTTGAGGGTTTCAGGGTTATAATACCTCATTCATAAAAAAAGGAAACATTCCTGCTGGCTAGTTGCAGGAGAATATATCCTAAAAACAATACACTATTATCGTGTTCTTGCATACTATTTAGTACAGGAGCATACAGTGAAAGTATTATGATTCTTATTGCCAGGTTTCTAATAATCGTGTTCACACAAGGCTTAAAATTATATTGAAACTTTTTTCTCCCCAGTGGGTGTCATAGTGGCTCAGCAAACGGCATTGCTGGTTTAGAGCTTCAGAGTCTTTGTTTTGATCCTGAGCTTGTATTATTGTATGTTGAGCTTTAAATGTTCTCCTCGGATTTAAAGCAAACATATGGAAAGGGTAATTTTGTCTGCTGTCTCCAAAGCAGAGCGGCTCAGTGGATTAGTGGTTAGCAAAATCACCATGCACCTCCAGGTTCGACAGTGGGTTCCCGCCTCGGGTCTGTGTGCATGGAGTTTGCATGTTCTCCCCGTGCTTGGTAGGTCTCCTTCCATTTACTCTGGTTTCTTCCGACAGTCTAAAGACATGCAGATTAGGCTATTTGCCGTTCCCAAACTGCCCGTAGTGCGTGAGTGAACATGTGAGTATGTACTGTACAGTATGTACGTCTGTGTGCACTGCGATGTACCCCAGGTTAGGATAGGGTCAGAGTTAGGCTCCAGGCCCTCCGCGACCCTGTACACAGGATAAAACAGTTAAGATTATGACTGAGTGAGTGTCTTAAACGCTTTATTTTTTTTTTGGCTTTAGCACAAAGTAGTTCAGTTGCTCTAAACCTAATAATACTCATCACCTATAGGACAAAACCTTAACACTGAAACATGGTGTTGGTAGTGTTATGTTTACAGCGGATGCTTTTCATCAGTGGGCGAGATGGACGAAGCCAAATACATGGCAAATGAAGAAGATAACCTGCTACAGTCTGCAAGAAGCTTGAGCTTGGGGTGGAGGTTCAACTTCCAACAAAAAAGTAACCCAAGTAGACTGCTAAAGCTGTACTGAAGTGGTTCAAAACTAAAAAACTGAAAGCATTACAATGGCCACGTAGAAGCCAATACCACAATATTTTTTGACCTGAGTAATTTTGGCAAGAAAGAAATAGCAAACATTTCAGGAAGGAAATACAACAGGCTGAAAAACCATATCCCAAAAATATTACAGTCAGATACTTGGTTTAAAATGCCTAATAAACTACAAAGGTTTTTGGCTAAATGTCTGACACGCCCAAAACAGTCCTACACGCTAATATTTTGTTGGACCACCTTTAGCTTTTATTACGGCATGCACTTTCTTTGCCATGGTTTCAACAACCTTATGAAAACACCATAACATTTGCTGCATTTAAGTTTGGCAATGATCTTGTATTGATGACAGGAGTGTCAAACCACTCGGTACTGTAGATCCCTCTCAAGCACTTCTCAAAGACTTTCAATGTGGTTTAGGTCAGGACTCGGTGGTGTCCAATTTATGCGTGAAAGCGATTCCTCATTTCTGCCAGAACCACTCTTGGCACTGTGATCCTATAATAAAAAAATGCACTGATGCGATGACCTGGTCATTCAGTACATTTAGGTAGTGACTTAGTTTTATTGTCAGATAACGTGGCTGAGCTTACAATATCAACTGAACCAACACCAGATCATTACACTGCCTCCGGAGGCTTGTACAGTGGCCACTATGTATGATGGGTGCATCGCTTCATGCACTTCCCTTCTTAACCTGTAATATATAAAAGCCTTATATAGGATTGTATATAAATAAAAGCCTTTTCTTGATTAGTCTTATGAACAAATACACCCATGATGCTTACGTTCACTGTTAAACTTGGCGATTAGCACAGGTTTATCCTGTCCATTTTTTTCCCAATGCAACTTTACCAAGAGTTTAAATAACTCGGATCACAGTCTATTCGACTCTATTTGACTCTTTTGAATTCGACTCTTCTGAAACACATTTTTCCACATACTACTGTACATGAGCTATACTTTCTCACATTGTTGTTTAATAAATGAGAAGCTACTCACTCCATATGGTTAAAAGAATTAGTTCCAGCTGTATTATAATAATCACTGTAGTAAGTATTTAATCAAAAGGTATTTGCTTTAGATTCTTTTTTTTTTTTTTTTGGCTATGCATTGTATATTATTACATTTTGTCGTAATTCCACATGTTTGCACCTCAATAGCCAGGCTTACTTGTGAGTGAATGGGTAATCAAGGAGTCCAATACAGACTGTCATAAGAATATCATATCCTAACACTGCACTAACGAATCAAGGTTATTCTACGATAATCTCCTGTTGTCTAAGCTTCAGCCCTGCCCAACTGACCTGATTGCACTTAACGCATGCCCTATGGCCTCAATTGTGAAAGTGCTTGATGGTGGTGGGAGTACTGTAGGTTTAATGAAGATGAGAAAGACTGAAGAACAAGTCAAGTTTATGCTTAGAGGCCCTTTATTCTATCACCAGTGTCCATATGGGCGTTGCACATCGCTGCCATTGCCTACAGTACAGAGCAAGCTGTTACTGCTGAAACCTTAAGGATGAAGTCCTTAATAAATTGCCAGCTTTGTTTGCGGTATGGCTGGATTGCTGGCTTTCTAAAGCCTACCTACAATTTGTGCATGTCTATATACTGTATACATACAAATAATATATAATATAAACATATTATCATTTTCAGATGAATAATTCATATTGTGATTAGATCTTGTTATGTAATATGGATTCCTCAGATTAAAAGATCTTTGCTGTGTTTGTCTACGTTTTTTTTTTTTTTTTTTTTTTGGAACATCTACTTTTTCTATTTTTACTCACATAACACCCCACTGGTGCCTAGCATTAGCAATATTCCTCCAGCATTGAGTGAAGGCAGGCTGTAGAGCTCCCTCTTGCCTTGTTTATTCCTGAGTCCTCTACATCTCGGGCAGAGGCAAGCACATGTAGCTGGCAGATGGATGCTACGATGCAGTGCATGCTGTGCCCTCATTATTTGGTGACCTAGTTCGCCCCCAAGCCCTAGCTCAGGATTAATGGAGTAAGACGCACTAGTTCATTGCGTGGGGAAGGATGTCAAAACACTCCTGGACGCTCTGTCCCAGCTGGTGTGTCTTGTCTGTCTATATTATTACAACATACGGTTGTAACACAAGCCGGAGACATCACCACCATAACTTGTGTAGGTCATTGAATATAATGTGAGAAAAAGAAGTAGCTTGAACAAAATGAGCTATTTTACACTCTTGCAAATAAAAGGTCCCAATTCACAAAAATGATCCAAATACCAAAAACCAAATGCATCCAAAGAACACTTAAGGAACTTTTTCAGCAGTATACATGTTTACAGGACCAGAAATGTCAATGCATGTTATTGTACAGTATGTAAGCAACCAGGAAGAATTGCTTTGGCTTGGTCAAAGTGAATATATGCTTTATGAGTTGTGGTATTTTCTCTTTGCACCACAAGCAAAAATATCATTCGAACCTGCATAAGGTATTTATTGCATGTTGACATGTTTAAGTATAAAGTGTGATTGTGTGACAATACACTGCACTTTATCTTACTCAGTTTTGTCAGTGTAAACATGTGTTCCTGATTTGACAACCTCATCGGTCATCTGTACAGAAATTAATACCAGATCTCACCTTGGCTGATGTGTCCAGTGCAGCAGATGGTGTGTGTGTGTGTGTGTGTGTGTGTGTGTGTGTGTGTGTGTGTGTGTGTGTGTGTGTGTGTGTGTGTGTGTGTGTGAGTAAATTTCTTGTTTGCTGATGCAACTACAAATACATTACATGTGAACACCTGATCATAACACCTATACAGTATGTCAGCCTTTAGCAAACTGTAGCAACAGTGTTTGAAGTATCCTTTTGTCTAGAATGCATTCTCCTTTACTGAAACTAAAGGGCCCAAGCATGACAATGCCCCAGTTCACAAAGAAAGCCCCTTAATGCAGTCGGCTGACTTCATGTGCCTCGGAGCATGCAGGTGATTGCCTTCACCCTCTCTGGTGGGTAGCTGTTGCTAAATCTGGAAAAGAGCTAAGACGTGTGGGATTTGGCGATGACTAAATTAAGAAGAAATCTCCACATTCTCACCAAAAAAATTAATTAATTTCATTAAGCTCGGTGTAGAAGAACTTGAGAGGCAGTAAAAAAAAAAGCCCTGACTTCAGCTGCACTGGAAGGCAGACTATACACCAGGCCTTCCCAGAAGAGTCGCTGCTATTATAACTGCAAGGGGGAATTCAATCTTTAATGGGACAGTTTAACAAGCGCATATGAGCATGATTGGTTTGGTGTCCACAAAAACATTTAGCCATATAATTAAAACAAAACAAATAGCTTAGTCATGATCTGCTTGTTTTGTGTTCTGGTCTTCTCTAGTCTCCAATATTCGGTAGTGCACAATTAGACGAGCTTTGAAATATATATCTTTGTTGTAGCATTTGTCTAAAACCATCCAATCAGGTTTTACTAACTGTGACCTGAGGCTTAACTTTGACTTGACACTAGTCAGCACTTCTGACCTCTTCATTGATTGCAATCTTCATTGATTGCACATTCCACCAGTAAGAGCAGAGTGTGAAGGTTTAATCATCATCAGAGTAATAACAGAGTTTTGCTTCAAATATTGCAACGCACACAACATTATGGGTGACATATCAGAGTTCAAAAGAGGACAAATTGTTGGTGCGCATCTGTGACCAAGACATCAAGTCTTTGTGATGTATCAAGAGCCACGGTATCCAGGATAATATGTCAGCATACCACCAAGAAAGACGAACCACACACAACAGGAGTAACTGTGGACGCAAGAGGAAGCTGTATGAAAGGGATGTCCGGGTGCTATCCTGGATTGTATCCAAAAAACATAAAGCCACAGCTGCCCAACTCACTGCAGAATTAAATGTGCACCTCAACTCTCCTGTTTCCACCAAAACTGTTCGTCAGGACCTCCACAGGGTCGATGTACATGGCCGGGCTGCTATAGCCAAACATTTGGTCACTCGTGCCAACGCCAAACGTCGGTTTCAATTGTGAAGTTGAACATCTCCTATGGCCTGCACAGTCATCTAAATGTTATTGAGCCACTTTGGGGTGTTTTGGAGGAGCGATTCAGGAAACGTTTTCCACCACCAGCATCACGCAGGGACCTGGTCACTATTCTGCAAGAAGAACGGCTCAAAAATCCCCTCTGGCCACCGTGCAGGACGTGTATCTGTCATTCCCAAGACAAACTGATGCTGTATTGGCTGCAAAAGGAGGCCCTACACCATACTAATGAATGATTGTGGTCTATACTTTATTACTCTTACTTAAGTAATATTTTGGATATACTATATATTATATAAAATATATTTTGGATGACTACTTTTTACTTTAACAGTACTTTTTTTGTACTCTTTTGAAGTACAGCTACTCTTACTTGAGTACATTTTTTGGCTACTCTACCCACCTCTGTTTATTACCCCTAGCACCATAACTACTATGGCATTGTGACCTTCTGGCCTTCTCAAATACATTGAAGTGATTGAGTGAGCAAGCAAGAAGTATCTCACCAACTGGTTTGAACAGAAAAACAAGTTACTTCACTTGATTGGCAGAAGATCTTAGTGCTGAAAAATGGAAAAAATATATATATATTTCTTTATTTTAGACTCTGAGCAGTAAAAAAAAAAACCCAGCCAACCTTTTCTTCCACAGTTGAAGAGATTTTGAGTTCCAAGGACTCACAATCTTTTTTGTAACACTTCTCTGCCGGTTGCAAAGTGTGATATAAACACTCAAGATTACACAATGGCAAGAGTGTTTGTAAGACTCCATATTAGATATGTTATAAACGGATTTTTGCGGTCATCCATTTTAACACTTGAAAATAAATGCATTGTACAGAAATGTCTTGAAATACAAGCATGAATAAATGCACCTTTAAAAAAATACACTTAATTTTAAGCCCAGTATACTGAAACTACACCGATTAGCAAGAACATTATGACCACACACATGACCTGTGTGTTCTGACTCCTTTCTATGGAAACCAGCATTAAACTTTCCAGCAATTTGAGCTACTGGATCGCACTACATGGTCCAGCCTTTACTCCCCACGTACTTCAGTGAGCCTTGGCTGCCCATGACCCTGACACTGGTTCACCAGTTTTCCTTCCATCGATTACTTTTTCTATGTCTTGACCACTGCAGACTGGGAAAATACCACAAGAGCTGCAATTTTGGAGTTGCTCTGACCCAGTCCTCTATCCTTCACAGTTTGTCCATTTTTTTTCTGTCTACAACAGATTCAACACAACTTCAGGGAAAAGAAAATACTTTCGTCCTTATACATCCCACCCACTTCCAGGTGCCACTGTAATGAGATTGTAATTGTAGTTACTGTGACAAGTCCCAAATTGTGATCTTCTCACAAGCTCTTATGTGATGTTCCCTGTCTGCAGTGGTTAGGACCTACAGTACCAACAGAGGTCCATGGAAGAAAAACTGGGGACCTGCTCAATATTAGGCAGGTGTTCATGAGGTTAAGGCTGACCGGTGTGTGTTTTACTACTGTACGTTGTTACAACGATATTTTTGTTAAGTTCAAATAAGTGCATTTAAACAGTTACTCTCCTTATGGCTTATTATTAGAAAATTTACTATACTGCAAATATATTGTAGTGCAAGTGGAATTGTAACAACTGGTAAAAATGAAATGTTATACTTTTTACAAATTAAACCTTTTTTTTCAGTAATTCTGAGAGAGAGGGATAAATAGAGAGAGATATTATTACCTCTCCAGCTCTGAGAAATAATACACTACATCACGCCAGTCTACTGACTAATGGAGCCAGTGACATGCCCTGACCTTCACTTACAGTATTCCTTAATATGTTCTTTAGACCATCACTGTTACAACATCAGTATACAGCCAAAGCTACACATTCAATGAAACAGAATATTTTCTTTCAGCAATACTCTTTTTGGTCAATAGGGGAAAACGCTCATAGAGTGAAATCTACTACAGAATTTCCTGAACTGAAAATTGTTTCTTTTTTTTTTTTGACACATATCTTAACCACTAGTAAGGCTATAGGTAAATAGCTTATAGAAAAAAAAAAGTAGAATATGTAGAATGTGATAAATACGTAGATAGTTGGACAACTCATACTTAAGCTGATTACAAACTGACCTGATTAGGGGTAATGTACATTTCAACACAATGCATGTTTCAGTATAATTGTGTGATCACACTTGGCTGGCAACTTTAGATTCAGTGTTCGTCAAATCGTTCCCGACATAGAACAGATTTGGGGGGGGTCCAATATGGCTCCACCGAATATGTTGTTAAGAGTGGGAGCCCCAGCGCAGGAATTGGAGGGGAGCGTTGAGACGTGGGGTGATTATGTGTAACTTGGGCAAGCACCTCACAATGCTAAGAAAAAATATTTATTTATTTATTTATGCCCAACTTTTATTTCTTTATCTCTAGCGAGATATATTGTTTATCTTTCAGGCCTCTTTTCAGTTTATTCTTTTCACCTTTCGTCTCAGTTTTTTATGTTCCCTTTTCTTTTTCTTCTCTCTAAACTCTTTTTAGTTTTCTTTTCTCCTCTCTTTATTTTTGCATTTCTCTTTATCTTTTCACTTTCCTTTCTCTTTTTTTTCTTTCCCCTATACCAGAGCAACAAGCTCATACCTGGTGCTATTTAATGTTCACACATAGTGTGCTGGTTTCTGGGGGTTTAAATAACATGCCGGACAGGTGTAACGCATCTTCTCTGATTGGCAACATGGCGGGGTTGCCTAGCAACCACGGCCGTCCGCTGCTCTGCCTGCCTATAAATCCACCTAGTTGTCGGCAGATTTGCCCTTCGCGGGGATTGCCATGTTACTAAATTGATGGTTTCTTTAAGTTCAGATATATTCTATCAAAGTATGATAATGGAAGAAAAATAATTATGGCAATAAACTGATGTTTTGTCATTTTTGGCCGTCACATAACTGGCTATCACATCACTTTAATGAACAAAACTCTACTGTGGCTCAAAAAAAAAAAAAAATCTGAATGATACGCATTAGCCCGTTTCTGTTGGGGTAGAATTTTTGGTGAAGCCAGTCATGTCAACGAGAAATATTTATATCTGGGGATTAAGTGGATTGAGGCTTTTCCGAACCTTAATCAAAAAATCAACCTTTCCACGCAACTTAACTATTACTATTACTACTACAATTGTGGTATTAATTATTGTACTTTAAAAAATCATTATTATAAAAATAAAATAATTATTTTACTCTAATATTATTAATGAATCCAAGCCGTATGTTTTTAACTTGCTTTCTTACTCCTAATCCAAAGAACTCATTATTATTTGGAAAGACCGAAATCACATCATAGACAATTATATATACATATATATATATATATATATATAGTTTTTTCAGTAACTAAGGAAAGAAATGTCTCGGGAAAATATCAAAACGTTATTTTTATTAAAACAATTTAGCTAAAATTTTTATTTAAAACAATTAATAAACTCTCTCATATTGAGGTCTTTACTGCATGTCTAATACAATACAAGCTTGTTTCCCATTCCTTTAATTCCCAGCTTCTTCTGAGAACCGAGGATCAATGGCAAATGTATTTCCCGAATCAGACGCCCTTTCTCACTTTAAAGCCGTATCACTTATTGACGACTCACTGTCTACTTGTGCATTGTTTTCCACTCACCACAATGCATCTTCATATCCACAACACAGTGTGAGTTCACAAATAATTTCCAGCAATCACAACATTATTGCATATGTGTACATGAGATTAAATGCAGACGTTCTGTCCGTATCTTTATATGAACATGTTTTTTTTTGTTTTTGTTTTAATAGTTTATGTTTTATGAACTTAGGGGAAACATCCAGAGCATCCCAGAAACCTTGGAATTTATCAAAAAAAAAAAAATATATATATATATATTTTTTTTTTGAGGTCATGGTAATACAGCTGTGTATTTGCGGAAAGCTTTACAGGTGAAAAAAAGTTAGTATATTAAAAAAAGCTTTTCAAAATATGACAAAAACAAAATCTATTTATGCACAGCTACTTACAGACACTTATAAACATAGATGTGTTTTTCACACAATATCATGCGGAGAATTCGACTAGTGTCACCCCTGCGACGTCTAATGCCACCTGCGTATCGCATAGGGGCGGCTATAAATAAACTTTAAATAAATAATAAACATTATTTAAGTCAATTTCTTTTTTGACAGTGATAAATTTTACATCTTCTTAACAAAACACTGTCTCTCCTGCACCGCCTCGTTATCACTTTCACTGTCATATATTTTTAGCCTTCTCAAATTAAGGCTCCATGGCACATCTAATAAGATAGCTTGGTTGTACCAATACACATTTACCCATAGTTAATAGCCACACTATGGCAGGATGCGCTGGACAGCCAGGCTAGAAAAATCTTGTCCACACACTCTGTAAAAGCACATTCTAGAGAAGGAGTCAATTTATGTCAAATGCTGGAAAGCTAAAATGCATTAAAATGACAGACAAGACTGTCGATGGTCTCCATTAAAAACTCCAAATAGGTAACATTGATTTGAATGCAGGAAAAAATTGTATTGATCAGCATAAAGCTAGGACAGAAAAGTCAATAATGTGCATAAACAGAAATGCATAAATGTATACCAACCTTTCATAACCAAGCATTGAAGCACTGTTGATACAACACCTAATGTCAGGGTCATGTGATGAATGGCTCAACATGTGTCGGAGTTACTGTTACCACCCTGATCAACAATGCAAATTCAGTGTTAAACAAAAAGCAAACGTTTTTCCATTCACGGTTACGTTTCATGTTGTTGAAAGTCAGTAAGTTAGTTCCTGATATCACTCAGACATAGGACCTCGAAATCTATCCATGGTTCAATGTCAAAATGCAGCCCGTCATGCTACTGAAAAAACAATGAGCCCCCTGTCAATCATACAGTCATATACCGCTGACACTCGAGACTCCTTCCAGAAATGCAAAATAAACATCTACTCACAGACAGTGCCACCATTTTAACCCATTCATGTAAAAAGTCCCTGTATATAAGATAAAGGGACAAGCACATTAATAGAAACGTGTTACATTGTTCAGAGCTGTTGTGATAGAGAATGAATCAACACCAATCATAATCAAGAATTCAACATCGCTCGGGTTTAAAGGACAAATAATAGATGTAGACATTTCAATCAACAAGAAGATATTAAATATTAAAGCATCTCCACGTTCCTGCAAATAAACAACCCATGTACAGAAAGCAAAATTAGAAATCGTAGGAGGCTCTAATATAGAATCATAAATATTTAATAGGCAGAGACCCAAACCGGGGAACTAATTCAACACGAGCGTAGCAACTCTTTGCAATACGGCTCATTTAATGTAAAGCCAGAACATCAGGATAAAGAAGTATATTAACTAGCATTATATTAAATGTTTATTCAAAACATTACTAAGAATAAGTCCACATATAAAATAAATAAAGATTTCACTGACATATGTTTTAATTATAGTAAATTTGGATAATTCCGGACACGCTTCAGGTATACATATTAAAATTAGCTCGAAATATTAATACATTAAACACAAACATGTCCATTAGATTATATTGTAACTTTTATTCATTACTTGTATATAATTAAAATGTATATAATTATTTGGGTTCTTTGCTTTGTTTATTAGCAGTTAGCGTGACGGGAAAAGAGTTTGCAGATATAGTTGATAGGTTAAAGCTAAAAGTAATAATGTTTGTTGAGGAAACGTTAATGTAATACATTACCATTATTATCATAAAAATAACATCCATGACTTGATCTACAGTATCTTCTTTAAATGTTCTGTTTTTTTTAACTTTTCTAAATAGTCTTAGTACCTGAATTAAAGATTAATTCAAATACAACCCCAATATTCCCAATATTTTTCAAATAATATGAATTTTTTTTTTTTACAAGAATTCAGGTTCAGCGGAACTAGGTTCTAACATTTATCTATGGTTGCTTAAGATTAATGATTAATATTCAACGTGTTCATTCCAAATCTTTTCCTTGGAAATAAACCTCATATGGTCAGCTGATGTTTTTGGACTAATGCACCAAGAAAGAAACATAAAGTAAGGTCATCATTACCTTCTACAGTAGAGATGTACAGTAGTTTATAAATGCTGAGCTATCATTATCATCAGATGATAATGACTTTGTTCCACATGGCTCAGTGATCGTATTATCAGCCCTATTATCCATATCATTGGAGCTTAAGTGGACATTTAAAGGTTTTGACATTCAACAATATTCTAAAAATTACATGTCATTAGAAAGTTTCACCCTGCTAGTTTTTTTTGTTGTTGTTGTTGTTGTTGTTAAAAATAGACAAATTTATTTCGGTTTCTGTCTCTATAGTTCTGTCTCTATTGTTGATTCAATGTTGGTTGATTCCAAGCTTCAGTTCAGTCTTCAGAGCTTTGGTATTTAAGAGACTGGTTTCTGTGGGACAGTCTGATGCTACGGCTGTCAGCTTTTCTGATATGTGCCTGAAAAATCCCTGCGATGATTGTCCGTACATCATTTCACTGGGAGCAGGCTCATATCTGTAGCTAAGTAGATAGAGAAGGATCACAGGAAGTGAAAACTAAATGCGCTTTCATCTCAGCAGGTTGTAATATCCTCCAAAACTCACATGCAGTCTAAAAGAAATGAGCATACCCAAGGAGATTGATTTTCCTGCTTTTCTCCAAAACATACCAAGCTTTACCTTTAGGCAGAAACAACCTTTTCTATTACCAGCATCTGGCTCTATAAAGAAACTGTATAGATTTATTACTGTAGGTTTGAGCATTTATATTGGGGGGGGGGGGGGGGATCCTCAGGGATCAGCCACAAGTAAGTATTAAATTGTTTATAAAATGTGTATATTTACTGTAGTGTTCACACACAAGACCTGTACATGTGTCAAAAATCTGTCAAATGAACATCATACAAAATCACTGATGTGTGGCTGCACAATAATATTTTAAGCCTTTAACGTTCTGCTCAACCATTTGGTAGAGCACATTTTGAGTCACTATATCATATATTATATATAGAAATGTGTTGGAATTAGTCCTACCACTGGTATGCTGCTAAAATAATCTACTAGATGATGCTTTGTCTTTAAATAAAATGGCTTTTTTATTCCTTTGAAGCATCTCACTAACACCAAAAAAATTTGTGTTTTTGCCAAGCGCAAAAAGTTACCGTTTCATGTAGCTTTTTTTTTTTTTTTTAAACATATTGACACTTAAACCATGAAGAGACTTCTCAACCATTTGGAAGAGGCCTATACTGAAAAAAAATAAGTAAATAAGAAACATTAATTGTGGTCATTGATAAAATGATAAAATATCCAGAAAATAACACCCATTGCATTTTCTTAGCGAGTTAAAGGGTTACGGCCATGATTTAATTATCTGTTTTGTGGCAATGGCATGTTCAACTTGTTGCAACTATTGTATTTTAAAATGAGTGACACAAAGAAATCCATTGGATTGGACCATTGTGGCCACAGAAAGCTCAGCAGATGAGAATATTATTTCAGTGTTGAAAAATTAAAACTTACTGAAGTCACTGATGCTGTGACATGGATATATAATTAGCAAGCGTAGACTGCAGGTTAATAAGCATGTTCATCTCTGTTCCTGACAAATAATTAACTAGCGGAAATGTACTATGTATGATGTTGCTGATATACATTATTAAGCCTTAGGCTTAAGTTACACTGTTTATGGAAGGAATTCTGGGATCTCATGGACACCACATTATGATTTGTGGTTAACTTCATTTGTGGTCTTGACATCTTAACTCCTGGCCTCGATATAATTGTTTGTGGTCATGCCCTGTTACACCTCACAGACCGGAACATGTTTAATCAAGTAAAATATTTCATTAAATGTATATGCGGTAACCACACTTTTTACCCGTGTTTAAATCGGTCGGTTATTTAAAGCAGCTTGGTAACATCTTCAGATTTGGCTGACATGTCGTCATTCATAAAAACAGTTGAACAGTCTCCATAATGAACTTCAGACTGTGTCACATGAACTGGGCCATGGACTATCAGACAACTGATCCACATCTCTGCAGTAATCCCTGAAATACTTACATGAATTTCAGGATTTCTTAGTATCTAAAACCTGCCCTTTCTGCTTTAATGACTGTGTGCACTGGAGCCAGCATGCACTCCACAAGTTTGTGCAAACCCTCATGATTCATTTTAGATCAAATCCATCAGAGTGTCCTCTGAACACGCTTCAGTAGATGAGATTAGGCATGAGGAAAATCTGACCTTTTGTACAAAGCAGTTAACAGGGGAAATATCACACATTTGCTTTTATTTAAATAGCGGCGTTTCAGTAGAAATAGTTCAGAAGCTGGAATTTAATAGGATTCAATGCGGTCAGACTTTTGGAGCCCACTCTACACCCACTCCCAATTTAAACTCTTGATGCTTCCCAATATATTTATGAAGCTTTTCTCTAGACCATGTTCTGTGACATTAATGAGTCTTTTATCTCTGTTATGCTTGTATGGTTATTGATCCTCTTTCAGATGCGCTACCCTTTTTTGAATTCACTTAAGTCAATTGGCACGTTTCCTTAAGTAACACAAAATGGCACCTGTCCATACCTGCATGTATGGCACTACAGTGGTGCACCTGGTTCTGCATGTTCCACAGGATGTGCATTTGTATTGGCTTTCTCTGACATGCCAACAGGTGGACTGGTTACTCCTACTAGCTGCTAATTGTGAATGAGCATGTGAAAAGTGGCCTGGTATCCCGTCCAGGGTGTATTTTGCCTTGCCTTTAGTGTTCCTTCTCACATGGGTCGATCCTTTGCTTGATCTACATACTGTAGTTATCAACTGTGAATGTTGGGGTTTCACTTAATTTCCTTTCTATAACTAAGACAAAGACTTTCACAGTCTTTCACAGTACGTCAGTACATACAGTACATACAGTAAATACATACTTACTTTTTTTTTGCTCCCACTCAGCTCATACCCCAACACGAGATCGTCAGCTGCTTCATAAATGACGCATGATTCAGTTTGCTACTGTGGACGCCTTATGCTGTTCAACCTATACCAACATTGTAGGAGTAATGCAAAAGTGTTATTTCTGTATACTGGAAGTCTCCCAGCTCACACTGAGAAGATGAGATGATGAATGAGATGGACCTACTCCAGTTTGTACTAATATAGAAATCATGAAAGAATATAAGATATAGACAGATGGTGTACTGTACTTAGAAGGAGAAGGAATTTCTTAAAGCTGAGCTCACTTGTACCTTAATCCTATAATACAAATGATGTTTCAGGCAACGATACTACTTTCTTCTAAAAAGTAAGAAAAGGTAGGATAATTGTGATGTATCAATACAGTGAGAGTCATAGGTGTCTCACAAAGCTGTATAAAAAACTTAACTTCGGTTTTTCCATAAGCCTTAGGCTTCCTTTCCCTTGTGCCACTTAAAATCTCTCCTCCATTTTATTGGTAATTTAAAAGAAATTTCTGCTGCGCTGAAAATCTCAGCAGTTTCTGTTCTACTCCAGGCCGTAGAGTTGGTAAAGATTTAATGACTTAGACAGAAAGTAAGAGAATTGCACTAAGTCAACTGATTACTCACCATTAAAGACAGAAGAGAGTAGGCTACAGGCAAAATGGTAATGTCACAAGACGTGCTTTTGATGATACGGTACGTCTCCAATGGATTTCTACATCAAATGATACTTGACTTATGAAATGAGGAAAATATTCACCATTAGATTCCCCGAAGGCTCATCAAGATCTCCTACAGTTACACATACTTGTTCCATCTGTTTCATTAATTAAGTTTCCTGCATTGTTAAGGAGACAAGCTCATTTGACAAAATCAGGTGCTATTGAGTCGTAGCAAAACAAATATGTCTGCAGACACAGTGCCACTTGATAGATCATGTTGTGTGCTTTTGTGTGTGGGGGAAGCAGAACTGATGTGATTGCCTGTCTTATGGCTAATGCAGAATGCTACTATACAGCATTTATTTTATGAAATCGAAAGTCAGTGGATCCCATTGATTATCACTGCACTTCATAGTAATGCTCAAAATTATTTTAGAACCTTTTGCAAAATTCTCTATTCAAATAATAAACAGTAACATGTACAGTATTATTCAAACAAGAGAGGACTTCCACATATGACATAGGATAAGAGACTTGTCTGTAATTCACAAAGAAGGGTTGTCTTCATAGAGCCCATCAGACTGAAAATTCCATTTTAAACAGACCTCAGTTTAATGCAAACTGTTTGTTTTTTTCCATTATTGTGAGCACTTTTTGTGCACTATGTGCACATGGCTGCTCAGGTTGAGCTTGGTCATTATAGAACTCGTTTAACATGTGTTAGAAAATAAATAACTTCAGATTCATGACTCTTCTGATCATGGCGTTTAAAATGAAATAATTTAATTTAACTTTTATTTTGTATTTTGTATTAGGTCAATACAGAGATAAATCCTGCAGCGTTCACACAGAGTGGTGCGAAAAACAAAAAACATTCCCTGAACGATAATTCTCCTGAGAGCGAGTAGTGGAGAATGGTCTAATGGGTTTCATCTGACAGGAATCTGTCGTGTTACTGTAATTCATATAAACACTCTTAACAACCGTGTTGAGCAGAAATGCATCAATGCTCAATCTTGAGTTACAACAGAATGAGCAGAAGATTACATAAGGTTCTACTCCTATCGGTCAAGAACTGTAGTAGGCGGTAGTGGACAAGGGATTTTTTTGAAAGCCATAATATTAGAATGCAAAACATCATGTCCTGTGGAGTATAGGTTGCCCCTGTGCTGCGTGGATAGACCGAGCACCTCAGGCCATGACCCCACAGGCAGCCTTGGGTTCTTTGCTTTGCCAGACCCCTTGTGTAGCGAGCTGTGGTCCAATGGGTGTCCTGGTGACTTTCTATCTGTTAACATTTTTGCCACGGTGTGCTACATTATGAACAACCCTTTGCCTTGGGTGTGCATGATCCTGTCTGCAGTTTGCTGGTACATAACTGACAATGTTAATGTGTTTCAGTGTTAATCGGTGCACGGCTGATTGCTGTGTATTACCTTGCATTATTTAACAGAAGATAAAATATTGCATAACCCTTCCAGTCCAGTCCTCGGCATGACAGATTCAGAGAGACTCAACTCCCAGTGATACTCCAGTAATAATTACAGCTGCACATGTACATCGGTTAAACCTGCCCGAACAGAACTTAATATCTAGCGGGTTTGTGAAAAGTGCTCAGTTTGTGCAGTTCAACCCTTCAGATGACACCATTCTCTAATGGCCTTTTATGAAGTGGGTCATATCGTTGGTGTGACTCACACCTCAGTAGATGCAGAGATGTGGAGAGGCAGTGGCATGGAGTCAAGTTTTGTCAGAACGTGTTGTCGTGACATGCCGCGTTTGCCTCTCGGCTCTGCAGTCAGGGCCATGTCCTCCTCCATGCACACTAATGTATTCCAAACAATATGGGCCATCTTTCCACAGCGTACCGGAGACACACTACATCATCCATGTTCTCTCAAGCAGAAATACTATCGACACTCAAACACGGCTGAGCTTGAATGGATGGGTTGGGGGTGGGGGGGTGGGGGGGGGGGGCTTGAGAAGCATGTTGTTTTTTCTTTCTTGTAGGTTTTGATCTCAGCCAGTGAAGACAGTGATGCAAAAGATATCCAGTCCTCTCCAATGAATCCAAGATTCCTTGACGGTGGAATGTTTTATTTGCGATTAAAAATGTTTCATACAGTATGTAATGAAATATGATATAAACAATGTAAATGCAAAAAGAGCTTTACCAGAAATATAAGGCTATAAGGATGCAGGATATAATCTTGCCATTCTTGCAGCAATAGATGGCCATTGCCATGGTAACCTTAACTAACCTACTTCAGGGGGAAGGGTGCTAATATTTATGCATAGATTTGAAGGCGTGTGGTGTGACTCATGTTGAGAGGAGGTAATCACATCTAGAATACATATATATGTGTGATTGCTTTTGGTGGTTACATTCGGCTGATTTTTTTTTTTTTTTTTAGCTTTTTTTCCTTCGTTGTTAACCCAGACACAACTTTACTTGGAAGATGTCAATATTTATGCATGGTATCATGGGATGATAGTGGTCTTTCATCCTATGCTCAACATTTTCCCAAATAAAACAAAGCATTCTGCTTTACAAAACCACAAGGAGGCCATTACCTCTCATTCCACAATCAGCTCGGCCGATCCCCGCTACACTACAGGCACGGAGAGCCAACCATCTACTCCCAATCATATACTCCAGTGCACTTAATACATTGCCCAATGTGGCAAGTGATTTCGCACTCTCACACACACACACACTCACACTTATACACTGGCTCCAACTGAGACTTGTCAACCCACCGAGAGAGTCCTAATTGACTGATTAGCTTGCAAATGTTTTGCAGCACTACACCCAGGACAAGATACTCAATCAAACACCATGTTGGAAGGTAGATGTAGGAGGGGGGGAGGGGGGGGGGCTGAGTTTGGGCTCGTCTCTCAGGAGGATCTGTCTATTATGCTTTTCGTTGAAAATATTGTACCTCCCCTGTCATTCCTCCTACTCATATTCTGGTGAGAAGTACTCTCAGATCCTTCCCTACCTTAAACATTATGTGAGACGATCCATCATTTTGTTGGCCTGTTTTAGCACAATGGCAGAGAGTAGTGGAAATATCAGGCCACACCATCCTCTTTTCATCATCTCAAAAATAAGGTGACACGTGCAAATCCTTTTTGATGATCTAATAATTAATCAGCACACAGAGTTGTTTTTTTTTCCCTCAGACTCATTAATCACATTATTCAACCTTTTGAGACGTTCCTATCTAAAGTCAAAAGTCTGGACTTCAAAGTGATATCGACATGAACACTGAAGCTTTATTTGATCATCAAAACCCCAAAACAGGTCATAGTCTACAGTAGTTTTAAGCGTAACCTGCTGTCAAAGATTTACACCAGTGATCCGGCATCACTAATTCACTCCACCGGGCACCAGAGTTCATCGACTCCGCTGTCGACTTGCCTCAGTTGGGTCCTTGTGCAAGAAACTTCACCCATCTGCTTAGTTTTATCCTGTCTTAACTCTAAGCCCATTCCGGATAAAATCCTCAGCCAAATGAATCTGTGCAAATCTTCTTTTACACAAATAGGCCATTTTGTTACATGAAAGCTGGAGTTGGTTGAGAATCTTCTTTCATTTAACTTTCAAAAGAAACTTCCCAGTGCCTGCAGGATCCCCAAGGCAATAATTCCTCCGCGTTTATCTGCTAATATCTCCGTGTCCTGCAATCGCTGCTCAAGCAATTGAGCTGGATGTTCGAATTGCATGAGGAGAATTTCGACTTCTTCAGATGTCTCCTTCTCATGTTGCTCTTGCTGGGTCTTAATGGCATGCCTTTGCTAAAACACACCTCATGGTTATGTAAGAGATGTCAGGTTAACATCTGCAGTGATGTTTCTTTCAAAATGATAGTGCCTCCCATCTCACCTTTAAGGGAAGGAAGAACTTCACTGAAGCTCCAGAAATGATATAACAAGAAGCCTGTCACTATGAGGGTAGGTAACGACTTTAAATAGCTGCTAATAAACAGGAATCGAATCTAATGGCGCATGCTGTTCTAGGAATTACAGCAAAAATGATCAGTAACAGGATGGTGTCAATTACTGTTGCCTTACTAAAGCCGATAATTGTCTTATAACAGAACATAAACTATTATATTCTCCTGATAAATAATAATTTTAAAAAAATTTATATAAAATCTTATGGTTTATTTAATTATGGTTAAGTTTAATATAGTGGCGGGTTAATAAAAACTCTCTCAAGGTAGAAAGCTCAAACTTTGTTAAAGATCATATTTCTTTAAATATATTAGTTTATTATTAGATTGCATGGAATATAGAACATACAGTACACCTTCTTAGAAATTAGATGTTAGAATAAAAAAAAAAACACATATTAAAACAAGTAGGTCACTAACAGGGCAGGAACAAAGTTGCCCTTGCGTTTTTATATAGTAGTTGCTGCACGGTAAATTATCACGTCAGTTAGCTCTGTTGAGTGACGTGTATAGCCACGCCCACCTCGAGGGAAAGAGTCCTATATTCGTCCAATAAAATAAATAAATAAAAAAAACGCTAGATGCTGTGATGTAATCTGCCGCATAACTGCTCACTCTTAGGTTTACTTCAGACAAATACCTAACTACAGTACTAGCAAAGTTTCATAAAACTCAACCTAGTCAGTTTGCTGTGATAAAATCTGGCTGGACAGAAAGACAGAAAGACATATTTTTTGGAGACTGGTTTTGGGTCCTCCAATGTACTGTATGAAATGTATCATTTGAAAGAGCGAGTTCTGACCAATGTACAGGAAAAAAAAAACTTATTTTATTTATATAGACTTGTGGTTAGTCAAATGATCAGATTTTACACAATAAAAATGATTCATTATTCAAATTATTCATTATTCATCAATGAGAGCCAATGAGAATCAAGAATTCTGCAGCGCTGGAATATAAAAGTCAATAAATGACATGTCAAGTTAAACCGCAACTCTTCAGGAGCATGTAACGGTATTGATACTGACATCAAATTATTTGTAGGCTTTATTTGTAAGCTTATTACTCTGGGTGCTATCAGAGGAGTTTATTACCCCTGGCAGAAGCACTTATGCTTGATAAGGCCTGGAAGTTGTTTATTAACACTTGAGTCAATGAAACTGATATATCTACAAAGCCAGTGGGCTTCTCTGTCCATTCTGCAACTTAAGGAAAACAGAATAGAAAAATTGCAGGCTTTGAATATTGCATGGCCAGAGGGTTGAAGCAAGGAGCAGCGCTATGCATTAATAAAACTCTTTCAGACACGGCCGTACTTCTTGTCTGCCCGAGTGAATTATTCTTTTATCATTCTACAGATGTAGCAAAGTTCGTTTCAGGACCTGCTGAAACTAAAATGGGTGGAAGATTAAAAAGTTCTTTGCCATTCATGTAGTAGGTACTGGCTCACATAAGATTCCCTAGAAGAACAAACCGGTGCCAATGTTCAATCCAACTATTTAACATGCACACGCACTTTACTTGAACCCTTATGACGAGCATGCCACATTATGCACTGCTTCAGTCTCAGTCTCCGAATCCTTTTTACGTTTTTCAGAACACCAAAACTGGGCCAAAACAAAATCATACCTGGTAAGCCCAGCTTAAAGCACGACACCCTGAAGCCCCCTTAAGGCTACTTAGAGGAGCTTTTTTTTTTTTTTTTTTTTTTTTACACGCTAGTGAACAGAGCATATGTGGTTTTGTTTTCTAACACCAGATGAGAGAAAACTGTGGGGGAAATGAGTGTAATGTGGCATGCTGAAGAAGTTTTAAACGCTCTAGTTTGCATCAAACGTTTTTCTCGCGTCTCATTCCAGGACTTTACTTAATAATGTAAGAACTCACTCACCTTAAAAGTGCACTGATATATGACTGGGAGTAGAGTCGAGTGGTTGAGATAAGAATAATAGGATCTAGATGGAGGGAAAATGGATCTCTGGAATTTTTTTTTTGTGCTGGAAAAAAAGAAAGAACATCCAGAGCTATCATTCCAGATGTCAGATGTTTTATGGAATGAATTCTCGTAGTGGTCCAGGAGATATGGAAGATTGGAAGATTTAAGGCTGTTTTCTCTCCCTTGCTCAGTTCTGGCCTTTCTCTCCGCACCTGGCACAAGTGTTGGCGTTCTCTTAACATCTAAATTCCCTTTAGATTACGTGTGCTGTGATACATTCATGTTTCGCCCATTTGCCTCCCCACATTATTTTATATCTCTACCCTTCCAGGGGGGGGGGAAAAAAGAGAGAAAAAACATGGGCTGGAATAGCAAACAGGCAAGGAGGCAATTGTAAATACAGACACTGGGTAGGCGGGCACCGTGGTGGGTGCCATCTTTGACTGCAGTCTGGCGAGAGACTGCTTCTTTACTTTGCATCACCTCACAGATGGGTGAGGTTACTATGAAACTGTCAGCCCATTTGTAAACCAGCACCAGAATTAGCATCTCATTAAAGAGAGCCGTGGGCGCACGAGATGTCTTCCTCTGCTGTAATGGTCAGTACGACTCGAATCCTTATGCTGATGCTCAAAGACACAGGCGCGTCTTACTGTGGACGTGTTTTAGCTACAGGTTCGAACATGTCAGGTCTAACACGGTAACACTTTTGTGCCCTCGGGAGGGTTTAGTTTCTCTCATAACAGACTGGGCTTTCACACAGGTCCGTTAATGAACATCCCCTTGTGGGCCAAAGTGCATTTAGCTGGTAATTATATATCCTTTCTCGATCGATTTGCATACATTTTACAGCTTCCCAGCTTTTGGTTTGGGAAAAATGCAACACTTAACATGACTTCAGTTGTAAAAAATGTTCAAGAAAAGACCTTATTAAGGACTATATTAATGTAGGCATTCTTCTAGTTAAGTTAAAGACAGAACTAACACTGCTTAGGGCTTGTTGCAGGGTTGTGCTCTGACCATGGTAGGCCCATATCATGTTGTAGAAAAATGCATTGTTCTAGTGCACAAAGTGATGAAAAGCACAGCATATTTATTCCAACCCACCAGTAGCCATGACGACGTATTAAGCGTGTGATAAGCTATTGGTAAACGTGTGCGGATCTGCTCGGACATACTGTTGTAATAACTCGGTTTAATCTCATGGACACGTGATCATGTGCCTGATAGGAAATTAGTGAAAACATGACAGAAGCATTGAGAGCCAGACATGCAGCTAGGAAGTATTAGGAACTTTCCTCTTTTCGAGAAAATGATTATAAGATATAAAGTAATCATTATAAGATGCATTATATAGGATTTTTGTCCTTTAGGAAATGAACATGAAAATGGGTTCTTCTGTGACATTTCTCTAAATAACTTTTCCTGGCACCACTATTTTTAGGAATGGAGTGTCATAAAGGTAAGGAATAAAAGCCACAGGGGGTGCTGTGTGCTGCAAATAATCAACAACATTGTCTTTCCTATATCACTCTTCTTCTTACACCTCAGCAAAAACGGAGACCAATAATTAGCCATCAATTTGAATCCATTAACATTAAAAGTTACCCAGGTTTTGTGTTACTCTTGTGTCAGCAGGGTGTGGCTCCACAGGGCCTCTGGTGGTGTGCTGTGGTTTCTGGCACCAGGACATTGGCTGGGATCCTTTCCAGCACTAATCACATATCATATTTATATTTATTAAAGAACACAAAGGCCTCAGCTCTAAGGATAATTCATGTATTTCTGATCATTTAGCCCTCACATTCCCTCTATGTACTTTTTATGTAAACACACGAGGTCACCTTAATGAAGATGTACTAAAGCTATACAGCATAACTACAAGCATGGCACGAAGAAAAAGGATTGGATGACATTCTGACTGAGTTGCCACTGGGGTGTCACCGGGTTGTTCCTATGTCAATGAAGTTCTCACTACCACCTCTTCAGGCTTCTGCTATGACCATGGTAGGTCCATGCCACGTTGTAGAAGACCGTATTAAGTTCATATTACTTTCTGTTGCACAAAATGATGGAAAGCACTGCATGTGTCGAGGTTTTTATTCCAACCGCGAGCGATGACGCACCTGGTAGGAGTGTGGCGCGATCTGATTGGACAGAGTGATAACTCGGTTTGATCTTATTGCACCTGGTGAGCGCGGGATCGTGTGCAATGACAGCAGGATGGATGCATTGAGAACCTGACAAGGATGTTCCTAGGAAGTAGTACGAACTAATAAACGCACATTTTGTCCATTATGTTAAGGTCTTCAATATGTACTGGATGGGAGACTGTAGGAACGTCAGTCTTCATGGTCACAGGCCCTTAAAGTTGCAGTTCATTATTTCATATATACAGTATCTGTGATTTAAGTTACATCTTTCTGTCAAAGCTGTTATAAAAGAAGATAAATCCGATCTTCTCGGATTTTGAAAGTTCAACAGCACTTTGGAATCATTTTGAGAAATAGAGAGAGAGAGAGAGAGAGAGAGAGAGAGAGAGAGAGATTGCTGGCGTTTAATAAGATGAATCCATTTGCTAAATGTTTGTGTTGCCGTTTTAGGCTTTTTGTATTCTGCAGCACTTTTACCATTCTCCCTATGCTTCATCTAGCCCTTTATGCCACATAAATACACCTGCTGCTAGGAGCAGAAGTTTAATCCCAGAGCCTTTGTGGTGTTACATAAGACCAGTGAGACTCAGTCTACCTCATCACACTAGGCTGAGCTTAATGAAGCCTGGACCTGGAGACACCGCACTTCTTAATGATTGCAGAAGGCTTAAGATAATACACTTTTTCATTTAAATACAAAGCCAGGAGTTCAGCTGTGGCCAGCCAGGCTGCCTGGAGTTGTTCTGGATGTCAGTGAAACAGCTTTGCTGCTGGAACCCTCTGCTAACAAATTATCCGTCATCCATCAGATGATGAACAGTCAGAAAAGAGAAATAATTATATCTGGGTACCTCTGTGAATCTGGAATATGTCCAACTATTTAACTGAAAAGATTTGTCATAACACATCTGCCTCAAACTCCATTACCCACAACACACCTGACTTTACCATGTCTTAGTTTTCCTGTGTTTGGATGTTTTGGATATTTGACCCTGCTCTATGTTCTGTAGATTTGGCTTCCCATGTAATACCCTGTTTACTCACCGACCAAACTTCCGCCTGTCCCTATTTATGATAGTGTTTTGCATCCTGGATGTCAATGCCTACTTTGCATTAAATGAAGATACACTGATCTGCATTTGCATTTTTCTAAGCTTCTCTAATTTTTGGCTAGAATCATAAATATACTTCACCAAATGGAGGCAGAAATGTTTTTATTTATTTTGCAATCTTGCCCACATTTTCTGCGGAGCTCATACTGGGAAAATGCAATGGTAGAAACATTCAGTCTGCCTAAAAAACCACTAAAACCTTGCGAGCTCAGTGTGATTTCCTCCCACAGTGAATGTCAGTTTTAAGTTGTTGGATAGTTATGTAAGCGAACAAACTGAACATAAGCCACATTTCTTGCGTTTTTCTTCCTTTTCCACTTTTCAGGGGTAATTTAAAATGCTTAAACGTCACTTGTGTTGAGAGACTGAAAAGGGAGATCATTTTAATGATAATGAATAAATCCATTCACATTAAAATCACCTACTGTAGGTTTCGTACTCTTGTGTCAGCAGGGTGCGGCTCCATGGGGCCTCTGGTGGTGTGCTGTGGTTTCTGGTACCAGGACATTGGCTGGGATCCTTTGCGGGTTATGGGTTGTATGGTGGGGACTCTGTGGCTCAGATTTGTTTGTCCAGGACATCCCTTGGGGTTCAATCTGGGACTGGGATCTGACAAGTTTAGAAGCAAGGTCATGACCTTGGAGTCTTCTGCCTGCTGAGCCCTGTGAGCGGTGGGATGTGGTGCATTGGGTGTTCTGGTGCCTTTCTGTTGTGGCCAGCATTTACTTTTTTGGCCATTTGTTCTCTCTGTGGGATGGGAACAGAGAGGCTGGCCTTTGGTCGCCATGGGCACGGGTGAGCCCTGGGTACCCATGATGGTGTCCCCGGTTTGTTTTATATGCAGTTTTCTCTTGGTTTTAGAGTAAGGAAAATGTGTTTTTTTTTTTTCTTTTGGGTAGTTTAGGCTCTTCACTTTGGAGAAAAAGTTGAGGGATTTTTTTGGTTATTATTTTGGCTTTGGCGACTTTGGAAGCTCGACCACATTTGCGGGCATTTCAAGTTCACTTTGTACGCAGATGCTAAAGCTAACGCACCATTGGTCTCACCCTTTTTTTTTTTCCTTGTTACAGCCGGACCTAGACCAGATTGTTAACAACAGTTGATAAGCCATCTCATTCAAGTCACCTGTCTGTCATCAAAATGTTACGGCTGATTAATGTATGCATAGTAATAAATAGCAACTTAATGACATATTTTAACAGCTCAGTTCATTTTAACTCAAACAGTTATGCAAAAATGCTCCAATATTGTTTTTCTCCTTATTTGAACTCTTTTTTTTTTTTCTGACTTTGCGAGATCTCCAAATACTTTATAGAGATTCCTATGGTGGCAAAAGGAAACACGGTGTAACAGGGTTAATGTGTTAGAAATAATAAAGTATTCAAGACCTAGCACCCAACCTGAATATAATTATTGATCATTTACCATCTGCTACGGTTTGCTTTTACTTCTACTTTGGCACCTTTGCAGAGCGTATGCAGTAATTCAGAGAGCGGGTTAGTAACCTGCAGACTGATGAATGTGAACATTGAACAGCATTGCCAATTACACAGATGGCCTTCTAGCCTGGGGAACAGGAGCTGCAAAGAAATCGATGTTCTGCCACGATTGGGAGGTGCTTCGAAAATTTTCCAATCTTTCATGTCCCACCTTCACAGAGCTGCAGATAACTGTATTCCCCCCGGATCCTCTTAGGCACTGATTCTCTGACCTGTAATCGCTCTTCTAACATGTCATTAGCAGATGTAATATGGGTTTTCTTATCGGGAAGAAAACGCCAAAGTGCTGTCAGATCAAATGTCATTGCACTAAAATCTATATATGTCTACATCCTGGAACGCTGCCGGACCCTTAATGAGTGGTTGTAAAGACTGTATAGATTAGACGTGAGAATATAATCTCTGCTTGTTGATCATTTTGAGCATGACAGTAGCATTTATTTGGAGATCTATTGTACAGAGGAAAGCAGGAAGGTTTCTTCCTTGCTTACAGTCTCAGGAAAAGTCTTATGATCTTTTTAATGTTTCCAGAAGTGCACTTGATGGAATCAAAACAAGCAATCAGGCTTAATGAGCTGAGTGCAGGCTGGTCATTTTATAATGCTGTAACTCAGACTGGGTTGCTCACATCCCTGAGTTATTGCAGCGTGTATAAAAACGCATGCTCGACTTTTGTTTGGAGCATCTGCTCTTGTGACTCACTCTCTGCTATGATGAATACATTAAAGACACCCACCACTCCAATTAAAATGAAAAAAAAAAAAAAAAAAAGCGAAAAAAAAGTTGATACCCACGACACACCCTTGCTTTAGTGCATAATCTCATAATATCTCTCATAATATCCGTGTCAGCCAGAACAGGATGAGTTCCCTTTGGAGTATGGCTCCCCACAAGGTTTTTTTTTTTTTCTTCATATCATCCCAGGGAGTATTTCATCTCTGGGTTGCTCATTAGGGAGCTTAATTAGACCGCATGGCCTCAGTCTTCCACTTTGACTTTCTAGTGCATGAAAGTTCAGATTCGTATAAAAAGATTTAGGGCCTAGTCACGGGATCTGACTCTGGGTTTATTGAAAAACATTGAGTCTACGAAGGCTATTTATGGAGGCAGGAAGGCATCATCGTTCACTAATTCAATGTTTGCATGGAGTGATGCCTTCTAAGGTTCCTTCGGATGATGTGGATTGTTTTTTTTTAACAAAAGAATAATCAAGACAAATTACAATCATAGTACCAAAGTGAAGTGACTCAAATCAGATTTTTTTAAAAACATAATGTGGCCCAGATGTGATTTTTTTTTAGATCTGAAAGCACCAATTGGATGTTTTTCTGATCGGATCATATATGGTACTAGACTGGATACACATCTTATAACGTGGTTGTGCCACTCGAATGAGATCAGACAGATCGGAATTCATGTGATCTTTCTGTCTCTACGTCTGGCTTTCTTCATTCTCCTGGACCGCAACAAATACAGCTGACTAAATGCTTCCACCCTCCAGAGCAAAATCCCAAGCCTATGTTTTGCCAAATCGCATGTTGAGTGTTGTGTTTTAACTTTGATGGCTTGAGCAAAGATGTATCGATGTGCGTATGTGTGCTGTTTCAGAGGACTGACACATCGACATTAGAATCAGATAAGAGGCACTTATACTGTAATTATGAATGAGAGCCGTCATGACATGCAGATTTAATCGGACCAAATAATTGGAAATGGGGAATGTGGCTTGTAATGTGAACAGAGCCAAAATATGCATAATCAGCGCATTAAAAATCACACTAATTAAAAAAAAAAAGTTAAAAAGCAAATGACTGGTGTGGTATGAGGGCGGCACGGTGGTGTAGTGGTTAACTCTGTCCCCTTACACCTCCTGGGTATGGGTTCGAATCCCGGTCAGGTTTGTTTTCTGTCTCTGTGTGCATGGAGTTTTTATGTTCTCCCCGTGCTTGGTGGGTTTCCTCCGGGTACTCCGGTTTCCTCCCACAGTCCAAAGACCTGCAGATTAGTCTAATTGGCGTCCCCAAATTGGCCGTAATGTGTGAGTGTGTGTCCATGTGTGTGCCCTGCGATGGATTGGCATGCCGTCCAGGGTGTCCCCCGCCTTGTGCCTAGGATATGCTCCAGGCCCCCCGTGACCCTGAATATAGGATACAGCAGTATAGATAATGAGTGAGTGGTCCGGTATGTAAAATATAAGAAAGGAGAGGAATAAAATCCTTCTCCTGTAGCGAAATCCTTCGCTTGTCCCACTAACTTGGTTTTAGCGTTTTTTTTTATACCAGAAAACCCTGATGAGCCTAATTTTATGATTTTCGCCATGACAATTCAATTCAATTGTATTTGTATAGCGCTTTTAACAATTGACATTGTTGCAATGCAGCTTTACACAATCAATACAACGACATCAAGCACGTATTCATATGTCCTATTCTCCAGTACATATCCCACAATTCAGTGCATCAGCCAGCCTGTAGAAAAAATCATGGGGCAACTAAACAAAACTACAATACCAAATGTGAATCAGACAATGAATCCTAGACTGAACACCTGAACGCCTGCATAACAGCCCGAGAAGTTACATCAGCTAGTCAGATATGTTTAAAATGAAGCGTAATCGTATTGTGTAAGTAGGGAGATGTCACTGTGAATACATTTTCCGAAATGAAATGAAAGCAGCTAATCCCATTGGATATCACAGCAGCCTGTCAAATAACACTGCATGATAACGTATTCAGTGTAACATCACAATTACTCTGCTTTTTTGTGACACAAATAACTCACACACGATCATGCTGCAAGGAACAAATAAAACACTTGTTCATTATTATTATTATTTATTATGATTGTTTTTACATTTCTTTATAACTACCATTATAGGTGCTGAAGGGCATCATTTGAGGTGTTACATCATGTCCGCATGCAGGTGTGTGTGTGTGTCTGCATGTGTGATATGAGGACAGAGAGCTGTCGCCATGGTACAGGTAGCTGAGGGAAAATGCAATTATCCAGACAGTTTCCTGCTGATGAACTGAAGATACATCCAGACAGATTGTTATCTGCCTTACCTTCATTATCATACTAGCAGAGTGTAAGTGTAAGATTGAGGACCACTTCCCTCTCACAGTACATCACTATCTCCTCCGCTCTTTTCCCACTCAGCTGTCCTGCTTTATTTCTCTCTCTCTCTCTCTCCCCTTATATCTTCGTGTTCATTTCCTTTCTTGCCTGATGGGGCGTTTTTCTGATTAAGCCTGATTTAAAGCTTCTACAGCAGAGGTCAGAGTGGAATGGCATGAGACCAGAGAGCTATTACAAATTCGCTTTCATAGCACCACTCTAGAATGAGACATTAATGATGGATGGGGAGGGATACGCGGCTGTTGATTTATGAGAAATAATAGAGAAGGTACATCTTCTAAGGAGCAGAGCATAACAATACAGCAACAACAGCTGAGTAATGCGTCAGTAAGACAGATGTTTCGTTGGTGTTTGTACCTGACGCACTCACACTCACTAAATTTGCATGATTGTTTATTCATTTATCTTGTTCTTTTCTTTGGTCATGGTGCTGGTGGAGCTCTGGAGGGTGTGTCAAAAACATTGCGACATTGGAATACACCCGTAATGAGATGTTTTGTGCACTCACACACTTTCACACCCTCAGTCACACATACAGGCAATTTATTATAGCCAATCTCCCTGCGTGAAATCTGAGGACCGAGGAGAAACTCGATAAGGACAAAGAGAGAGAACATGGGAACCTCCTCAGTGTGTGCTCAGGATTAAACCGTGGAGCTATGAGACAGATATTGCCTATTTGTTGCTGATGATTATTAGTTAGGCGACGCAGTAGCATAGTAGTTTGCACTGTGGCCTCGCACAGGGTTCGACTCTCCCCTCGGGTCTGTGCCCATGGAGTTTGCATGTTCTCCCCTTGCTTGGTGGGTTTCCTCCAGGTTCTCCGGTTTCCTCCCAGAGTACAAAGCTATGCAGATTAGGGTCACTGGTGTTCCCAAATTGCCCGTAGTGTGTGAATGAGTGTGTGAGTTTGTGGTGTGTGTGTGTTTGCCCTGTGATGGACTGGCACCCGGTTCAGGGTGTACACAGCCTTGTACCCTGGGAAAGGTTCCTGGCTTTCTGTTTATATGCAATATAGGATATGAATGAAAAAAAGAGATTTACAAAATATATATATATCAGCTTGACTTACAAGTAATTAAATACTCATATGCACTATATAAAATATAAACCATGTATCTACTTTACCATTTCTTTACTGCTATTGCATGTCTTCTGTCCTAACCGGCTTTATCATCTGTATATATACAGTTATGTTCCTTACATCCACAACTTGTAGTCCATCGACCATGCACTGAAAATCCAAAGTACAATTAGGATGCATAATTATATAAAATGAGCTTCTCTACTTCACTGACTGTCCTACACTCAAAGTGGCTCTCCAGCTCACATCACAGCTGCTGGTTATACGAGGCTGGAGAGAGAGCAGCTTCACTCACAAAAATAAAACCAGACTCAGTTGCTTTTTGAGTAGCTGATGTTATAAAAAATATAAAAAAAATTAAAATTAAAATAACAGATTGTCCTAGTTCCCCAAAAACAATCTATAGGTGCATTTACTTTACAAGTACCCCAATACTGTATCCACTACTTCAATAGGTAAATAGTAGAAATGTTAACACTTCTTTCTTTCCCAAACGGGGGGTAACATTACACTAGGTGATGAGTTTCCATAAGGGAAACTATGAGAGAACAACTTTCTCCCACCTGTCTTTATTTTTATCCACTGGATTGTTGGCTAAAGAAAGGACATTGATTGGCCTACCATTTTATACATAGTAAACTGATCCCTGATCAACAGTAATTCACTGAATGAAATCACTATTACCACTATAAATAAATAAATAAATAAATAAATAAATAAATAAAAATGATGCGCTTTATTTATCTAGTCACCCAAGGTCACCATGCAAAAGTCAAACAAGAAATAAATTAATAGCATCAAGAAGTAAATAACAGTAAAACATTATTAAATAAAACAATAATTGATTATTGCTCCTAGCAACCACCTATTAATATTGTTGTCCTATTAAAACAATTTTGTTGGCAAGATGTCATCATGTGTCCTCTGGTATCTTTCTGGGTATATTTTAGCTACAGGAGTCAGTGAAGGGGTTTATGTGATGTAAGAAGCCCATGTAAGAAGTGCATGAACACTTCAGTATGCAATGTACGTAATGCATAGTTACGTTCCTTTCATTTTCTGATCTGTAATGATAGAGTAACACTAAGTTAATAGTTAAAAGTCAATAACCAAGTTAACAACAGCTATTCCTATTCAAGCAGTATGTCTGACTGTAAATCCAAGGCAAAGTAGCTTTTATCATTTCAACCTCATACAGTAGTACAGTACACAGTGAAACAGAGCAATGTTCCTCCAGGACCATGGTGCTACATAAAACTCTACACAAATAGTACAAATATTAAAGAGGACCCTGAAATACATGAAGTAAAGGGGTGCAAGCATGTGCAAGCAGTGCAAGAGAGAACACAAGACAAGACAATGTAGCAATGCAAGACATTGGGCATAGATAAAAACAGCGCTGCGCTGACTACTACAAAGTACAAAGTTCTGATGAGAACTTCTATTTTTGCCAACGCGACATATGGTAAGCATAACCTGCCTAAGTGGTCTAAGTCTAGCCAGTGTCTCTCTGTCTCTCTGGTGAAAATTGAGGCATGAGGCAATACTCCTAAGACCACACAGAACCTGACGTGCCCTCTACACTACAGTCTTAAAAAAGGTTCTGGCTTTGCTCAATTCCTCTCGGGGACTATTAAGTGTTTTTATGTAGAATAATAATATTAATAATGTATCCCAAACTGCTGTACAGTGAATGTAAACAAATAAATTTTATTTAAAAAATAAAGCTGTATATGGGAAATTAAAAGCATATTTTTATATAATAATAATAATAACAATAATAATAATAAATACAAATGGTATTAAAATGTGATGCTAATCAAATATACTTTTTAAACTATTTATATTAATTGCTGGTAAAAAATTTTATACTGTTAAATAGCACATGCTGCTTAATTTATTTGCCATAGTAATTCATCCTTGAGATGTTCAATAATCCTAATACTGAGTACATCATGCAATGAGTTAATTAAATTTTATTAGCAAACAAATCCTATAATAAAATTGAAATGGAACAGAAAGGTGGCGTAGTGGTTAGCACTGTCGCCTTGCACCTCTAGGTCCGGTGTGCATGGAGTTTGCATGCTCTCCCTGTGCTTGGTGGGTTTCCTCCGGGTACTTTGGTTTCCTCACAAATTCCTAAAACATGCAGATTAGAGTAATTTACGTTCTTGTTTGTCTGTGCATTTGTTCCCTGTGATGAGCAGGCATCCTGTCCAGTGTGTACCCCGCCACCTCAAGTCTCCTGGGATAGACTCCAGGCCGCCTGCAAGCCTTTATACAGGATACAGGATTGAGAATTGGATTGAGTGGGTGAGTGAGTGTAACAAACAGCCATTGTATAAATGTGTTAGTTAGTTATTTGCAGAGGTGGGTAGAGTAGCCAAAAAATTTTACTTAAGTAAGAGTAGCTGTACTTCAAAATAATATTACTCAAGTAGAAGTACAAAGTAGTCAACCAGAATATTACTCAAGTAAGAGTAAAAAACGTATTTGGTGAAAATACTGAGTAACTGTTTCAATCGTAATGTCCAATTTATTAATTTTTTAGAAATTATGTAAGCAGCCAGACATAATTATGAAATGAATTAAAAATTCTGACATTTCCAAATAATAAAATTAATGAAATAAATGTAATAAAATAAATGAATAAAATTTATATATTTACAAAATAGCAAATGAAGGAATAAAAAAACACAAATTTCCTAATCTTACTTTTTTTCACAACATAAAACTTTTGAAATAAATACCTACTGTAGGTAACATATGTACTGTATGTTTGAACAGTGTAACTATTTCCAGTGTAAGATATACTGTATATTCAGTTGCCCTGCAAATGACTCAGCAGATAGAAAATATCATTAGAACATGTGTACAGTAAAGTAAGAAACTTACATTTTTTAGCATATATTTGGATAATTAGCATATTTGCTAATTATATATTTTAGCATTGCAACCTTAAATAAAACCGCTTAAACCAACCGCAACATGTTTCCTCCGCTGTCTACCGCGGCTGTTCCCCCCCGCCGCTATATGCAGCGTTTGTGTGTGTTCATTGTTTTTCCAGCTAATTGGTCAAACGGAGTCATGTGATTACTGTTGCTACGTCTGATTGGTGGAAATACAGTCACGTGGTA
>JAAGKR010000837.1:101599-123092 GCA_011419295.1 Clarias macrocephalus | reverse complement strand
GAATAAAAAAACACAAATTTCCTAATCTTACTTTTTTTCACAACATAAAACTTTTGAAATAAATACCTACTGTAGGTAACATATGTACTGTATGTTTGAACAGTGTAACTATTTCCAGTGTAAGATATACTGTATATTCAGTTGCCCTGCAAATGACTCAGCAGATAGAAAATATCATTAGAACATGTGTACAGTAAAGTAAGAAACTTACATTTTTTTGCATATATTTGGCTAATTAGCATATTTGCTAATTATATATTTTAGCATTGCAACCTTAAATAAAACCGCTTAAACCAACCGCAACATGTTTCCTCCGCTGTCTACCGCGGCTGTTCCCCCCCGCCGCTATATGCAGCGTTTGTGTGTGTTCATTGTTTTTCCAGCTAATTGGTCAAACGGAGTCATGTGATTACTGTTGCTACGTCTGATTGGTGGAAATACAGTCACGTGGTAATATTTCATTGTTATTTACATTTGTTAATGTTGGTTTTATCTGGAACTCCAACATTGAGATCAAACTGCAAAGCTTGCCATTCTTCTTTGTTGACTCTCCCAGCTATAAGTCTAAATTCGTTAAAATCTAAATCCCATTCGATTGCAAAGTAGGAAATATTTAATGTCTAGTTTAGTAGGAAACTAATAACACTGATGTTCATTTATTCCTTATGGAAGAACCGGCAGTAGAAATGTTTTATGTAGCTCAGGGGTATCACATCAGCTCCGGTCAGAGAATCCAGAGGAAAAAGGCAGGATATATTAACCATTCATTCATTTTCTATACCGCTTATCCTGTACAGGGTCATGTGCGACCTGGAGCCTATTCCAGGAGCCTTCAGACACGAGGTGGGGTACACGCTGGACAGAGTGCCAATCCCTCAAAGACACAATTTTGGAACTCCAACTGCATGTTTTTGGACTTTTGGAGGAAACCAGAGTACTCAGAGGAACATGCAGTCCCCAAACACACAAACCCGAGGCGGGAATTGAACCCTATACCCTGGAAGTCCGAGGCCACAATGCTAACCACTACGCTGTGCCGCTGATATATTAATCAGACCTATAAATTGTAACAGAATTAGTAAAACTATGCTCAGGTATTAATTCCATAATGGCAAGATGTATTCCTATATATCATCCTGTATGCAATGGCTCTGGGTTTGAAATTACTTGAGAGGAAATTTCACATTCCATTGCAACTCCAACTGTTCTCACCCATTCTGGATGAGACAGGTTTCTTACCCACACATACCAGCTGGTACACCAATATACAGAAATCACCAAGAGCACACCAATCAACATCCAATACCACTATTACTACTACTACTATTAATAATAATAATAATAATAATAATAATAATAATAATAATAATAATAATAATGAAAATAGGAAGAAGAAGAAAAAGGACTTATGTAGCCCCTTAGTAAACACTTCAGAGACCTACATCTTTTGCATTTTGAACTAGTGACGAATCATTTATTAATCTTAATATTCTATAGCAAAAGTGCTTTCGTATAGAACTATTTTAACAACAATGATTGATTGGTAAATCCTCCTGTGACTGCATCTGCAATTTATCTTATATTTGAAGCATTCCTTCAGATAGACAAACCAAATAATCATCTAGGGCTGTCTCTCTGTTTTTTTTTATAGACCCCAGGTATATCATATAGTTCAACTCCAACTGCCACAGAACATAATGCAACAGTGCAATAAATAGACTCATAGGGAAAGTGTTGCGCAAGTTCGCTTTATTCAAAGTGTCAAATTTAGCTGGTTTAGCAGGAGCACCTTGTCAACCTTCATCTAAACGATCATGGACAGTCTGCCCTCCAGTACAGCAATCATCTGCCTCATACAATAAAAGAGCTGTGAGTGAAGCTCAAGCCGATGCTCCTCATAGAAAGGGGACTTTAAACCTAAAGTGGTAATTGGTGATTTCTGAGGCTGGTAACTCTAAATGAAGTTCTCCTCTGCAAGTTTTTTTGTCTTCCTTTCTTGGGAAGGTCTTCAATGAGAGTTTCATCATGGTGCATCATGGGTTTTGGAAATGCACTTGACAATAGTGATGGGAAGTTTGAATCATTTTAGTGACTCGGTTCTTTGAATCTCGTCAAATCTCATTTTGATCAGAAATTTAATAAAAAATGTTACATTTTCAATAAACAGACCCCCAACATGTCTACATACACAGATTTTGGCTATAGTTCCAGTAATGAAAATATTACAATGCAGCTAAGGACATATTGTGATAAACAGAATGAGCAGCTCACCTCTCATATCTTCTAGTCTGAGTCGTTCGGTCTTTAGAATCTACTGCGCTGCTTAGCGTCTATGGGAGACACGAGACAAAAAAACGAACGATTCGAACAAAAAGACTCAAAGGTAACTACTCATTTTTGTTTCCTCTACATAACCTATGGAGGTTTTGTGATGCTTTGAACCCATCACGACCCATCACTACTTGACAATTCTGTTCTTGCAAGAACTATTCCAGAAAGACTGACCTCTATATTCAGTTGAGGTGTACACAGAATGTCATATTTCAGTGTTTGAAACCAGACCAAACAGAACACCATGAAAAATTTAACAATGATTCCTGGAAATAGCCAGCACAGCATTTCCAGTGAACGAAACTAATATTTAATGGAGGTTATTTTCTTCTTCTTCTTGATGATCTTTATAAATACTGTGACAGCGCAAGCAATGTGTGTCGGTCCTCTGACTTTTTCAGAAACTGTTTCAATTAAGTGTAGGGAAATAGATGTCATCCAAATGTCAAAGCCATTTCAGACTCTCCTGGTGTTCACACATACAGGGCGTCTTCATTTAATTCACATGGACCTTAGATAAGCCTGATCATTTTGTGTGTGTGTGTGTGTTGTTTGTCTCAAGTCATTTTTATCAGGTAAAAACACTCAACAGCTTGCAACAATGTTCTCAAACATACCTCCGATCTTGTAAGCATGTGTAAACACACTCAATGTCCAGAAAATAATAATAAATAAATAGTGCCAATTAATGCCTATAAGCTTCTTCTAATTATGCACAGATAACACTGTATTTCACTGTGATTTTTTATTTTATTTTATTCCCATCAAAGCGAACAGCTCGCTCATCCTATCAGAGTCTTTGGCACTTACTTTCTTTCTTCTTCCTCCATCCCTTCCTCACATTTTCAAGGCATATTAGTGTCAATACTGTATTCTAAGCATTATTATTCGTAGACACCTGCCGACTGTAAGTGCTACACTTCATTCATCTGCGGCTACGTACAGCATGGATGGATTAGTATTTGCTACTTAAACACAGTACACACAGTTCACACATCGTGAATCTTAGTCTTGCCCTGTGCATACCAAAGCAAGGATTGCCTGCCTTGAAGAAGAGAAACAACATCTGTCAGGCAGTATCTTCATGTTACCATGACAACAGAGGCAGAGGAGTGATTACCAATTTTCTTCCTGTTCTAGATGGATGACGTCATTCAAATTCCTGCGTGGGTCTGACTCGTATCAGTCCAGTGAAGAGCAAGAAACATCTATATCCCATGGTTACTCCATTAAACTCGACTCAGCAAACAATCTGAAGACAAGACTTTGTCTCATTGAGTCTATACTGCACTATGGTCTTATAAACTAGCTCTGAACGCATATGGGAGGTATCACAGCGCTCATATCTACAGGGTCAACAGTTTGATCCTGAACTTACATTATTGTCTGTGTGCAGTTTCAGATGCATGCTCAGTGTCCAATAGGTGGCCTATGGGTAAACTGCTCTTAGACGTGAATGAGTATTCATTGTGCCTTGAAACGGAGTGGTACCACGGAAAAGGGCATCCCTGTACAATTGTTATTTTAATAATATAAAACCAGTCCACACACCCCCCAAGATAAGCTGGTTTAGTCTTGACTCTTACTTAATTCACAGCATTGAAGGGACTTGTCATCATGTCAATAAAGTGAGAAAGAAAAGATCAATGCCATCACATGAACAGTTGTGAAAAAAAAAACAAAGAAAGAAAAGGATAAAGTATACAATTTTGCAGCTATGTTATATTTTTATGAATATTATATAATTATATTACGGCTGTATTACAAAAACCATCAAGCGCTACAAAGAAACTGGCTCACATGCGGACCGCCCCAGGAAAGGAAGACCAAGAGTCGCCTCTGCTGCAGAGGATAAGTTCATCCGAGTCACCAGCCTCAGAAATCGCAGGTTAACAGCAGCTCAGATCAGAGAGCAGGTCAATGGCACACAGAGTTCTAGCAGCAGACACGTCTCTAGAACAACTGTTAAGAGGAGACTGTGTGAATCAGGCCTTCATGGTAGAATATCTGCTAGGAAACCACTGCTAAGGACAGGCAACAAGCAGAAGAGACGCGTTTGGGCTAAAGAACACAATAAAGAACACAATAAAGAAAAGTCTTTCAATGAGAAGGTGTGTCCAAACGTTTAGTCTGTACTGTGTATAGCACCAGATATTAATTTTACAGTTTAAAATGTAATAATGTATGTAGCCTGCAGCAAAACTATTATTGTAGCCTGATTAGCACAAAACCGATCTGGTTAACTTTCATTGAGGTGACATCATCAAGCTAAAGGTGATCGTACTGACTACATCCTGAACTCAGTCAGGGCAATTTCCAATACTGTACAGTCACTTAAACTTCATCTACATCATACCTCATTACTACAAAAAGTGTTGACGCGTGTCATGTTGTTGTGTTTGTCACTCTGTAGCTCTTTGTTTGCACATTTGCACGTGCACTTTGGTGTCTGTTGTCTATTGTTGTCTCTTTTTTTTTAGGAATAGACAGTTTTCGTTTAACTTAAAAAAAAATGTTAATCTGTCATATCTGAGCTAGTCAGCTAATTAGGTCTCTTAGTTAGCTAGCTAGTTCTGGTAATTTGTGTTATAAATTTATGTTGTTAAATTTACGTTGCATGTACTGTATGTAGAAACTTGGTCCTGGAAGAACGTTGTTTCGTTTCACTGTGTACTCAACTGTATATGGTTGAAATGACAATAAAAGCCTACTTGACTTGACTTGACTTGACTTGACTTACAGCATGTTGATATTTTCTATCTTTTGTTATACAAGTCTTTAAGTCTGCTATTCATTTCCTATTCCTAGAATTAGTCACAATTCATTAGTTTTTATTTATTTATTTGTTTGTTTTTCTGAATCAAATATTTGAGCAAAATTATAGAAAAATTGTGCTGTTTTTTGGTGGGCACTGAAGGTGTCATATATATATATATTTGAGGTAAAAAGTGTAAGCAGCTGTACTACTCCTGTGTTGAGTATAATTCTTGCTTTGTAGGCAGCCTGAAACCTCCCCATTCAGTCAGGCAGCTGCAGAAAACGTGATTCTCATTAAAATCCTGCTCTTCTCTCTACACGGCCTTTAACAAGTGCCTCGTCTTTTTCCTGCTCTGAATGGGAAGCTGATTGGTGTCATCTCCCTGTCGGCTTGGCCCTGGCGAAGTCCAGCCCTTCTGATGAACCATTGATCAAAGGAGAAGGGAAAGAGGAGTGGAGGAAGCGGATGGGGAGGGAGAAACCCACCTGGAAGAGGGAGAGGGTCATACATCAGAAATCAGAGCTGGTCCAGATCCCAGTTAGGAGCTCAATCAGGTCTATTGAGCCCTGTTCATGGCTAAAGGAAGTGCAGACTGGGTGCAAAACTCTCCCTCTTCACTCACTCATCGTCTATACCTCTTTATCCTGTATACGGGGTCACGGGGGGCCCAGAGCCTATTCCAGGAAACTTAGGGGATGAGGCGGGGTACACCCTGGAGGACAATCCAATACAGGGCACACACTCATTCACTCACTGTGGGTAATTTGGGAACACCAATCAACCTAATCTGCATGTCTTTGGGCTGTGGGAGGAAACCGGAGCATGCGGAGGAAACCCACCACGCACAGAGAGGACATGCAAACTCCATGCACAGAACCTGGAGGTGCAACGAGACAGTGCTAACGGATGCAAAACCTTCTGTGCAATTAGATGACTGGTCACATAACAGGAATAAAATGTGAGCACAGATATTTAGGTGTTTCTTTTACTTATTTATTTTAATCGATTTAACTTTACCATGTGCTCGTAGATATTTTTGGATTTTCCGCTGAAGTCTTGGGAGTTGTTTCCCTTTTTGGTTATTTCTGACTTCTGCTCTGACGCAGTGGGCCTCATTTATCAAACTGGATGCAAATAAATTTATTCCAAACAAATTGTGGGTGCATTTTTACACACACACAAAAAATTAATGCATATACAGTATAATGCATAAAAAGTGATTCAGTTCAGGAGAAACATTTGCATGATATGAAACCGCTGTGTTTGTGGACATTTATATACAAAGAGATGTGCTAATGAAAGTCATATATTAAAACAAATCAGTCCAGCAATGCAATTGTGCCTCTAGTTATTGCCGTCCCTCTCACCCCACAACCTCACCACATTAAACAGAGGGACTATAGAGAGCATCCTGAGCAGGTGTTTCACTGCCTGTTTTGGGAATTACACTGTCTCGGATCGCAAGAACCTGCAGTGGATAGTGAGCATAGATGAGAAGGTCACCGGGGTCTTTTTTCTCGCCATCAAAGACATTTACATTACACACTGACCAAACCCCCCCCCCCCCGCCCCCCCCAACTACAAACTTTTTGTCCTCCTCCCATCTTGAAAAAGCACTGAAAGAAGCACTCAAACTCAAATGGTCAGACTGTGTAAAAAAATTTTTTCCTCACAAGCCATTAAACCCCTCAGTACCCAGAGACTGGCCTGACATTGACATTGACAAACAGACACACACATTGCATTTCACTCTTTGTGAAAATCTGCTGCTAAAGCACTGTATTGTACTGACCTCCATCATTGCTGTTAAGCGGTACGATATGTTTACACTCATCGCATTTATTACTTGCGCAAGTCAAACCACGTAGGTGAGATAGGAGTGTAAGCTTCTAGTAGCATATGACCTGTAAAAATTGTTGCTCAAAGCATTAGGTGCAAAATCAAGGATTTTTTTGTACCACAAAAATCTGTAGTGTCCGTAACCATGTCGAATTCATGTTGCAATTTTACATTTTTAAATATGCAGGTTTATGTCTTTTTATGTGAAATCTAAATTGGCCATGTTTCATCTGAATGACAATTAAGATCATCGAAAGATGATCATTGAAAGATTTGAATTCCAAAAGGTTACGGACACTACACCTAGAGTACTGTAGGTGAGACACTTTTTAGCACAAATACCACGTTTTGGCTGTTTATGTACAGTAAATGTTCAAGTCTAAGAAATCTTCTCTTCCAATCCAACCTTGCACTTTACCTCTACCGTGCACGTTTTATTATGCACTTACTATTCTGTATCTTGGTGACCTTATGATTTGAAAGCCATTAAAATTTTACATTCTGATAACCAAAATGTTCAGAATAATAAAAAATGAGACTTGTCACAATAAAAAATGCCATACGCAAAAGATGACAACCACAAAAGATTTGCTATTGAGAAAAAGTTATGATGGTAAGTGACAGTGAAGGCTCTTTCTGTGTCATTAGTGTCCTAAAGAGGGAGAGAGAGAGAGAGAGAGAGAGACATAGGAAGCTAGATTTGCAGTGACATTTCAAAGATCTCCGAAAGCTTTTCTGGTCTTATTTCACCTCTGTGGCCGCATTTGTTCTCTCTCTACTTCTTCCTGTAATTGCAAAGTAAGCTGTCCACTTTAACAAATGCATAACCCAGAGTTCCACAGCTACACACGTGCATTAGTATTTACTGCACTCAGTGTCCCTTCTCAATCCTCATCTAATATTTGCAGTCTGAGCAACTCCCATACCTAAAGATGCAGCATGCAAGCCTGGTTTTGAGGCAAGCTTTAACAGTTAGGAATGAAGAAATAAAGCTTAGACGAACTCCTGGTCATGAAACTTTGATGGCCATTCACTGGCTTCTGGCCATGTGAAATAACAATATTTATCACTACTCCCCCGGCCTATGCTGTTCTCTGGGAATCCGATTTACTGATAGCACTGCTTAGTTATGCAAGAGCTTTATATGTGCTTGGAATAGCTTGCCAATAAGAGAAGACGAGAGTCTTTCAGCTTGTAGGATGGTGTTAGTAGTGTAGCACAGGTTTCGCTTTCTTCAGATGCACCTAAAAGATTAAGTAACATAAGTAAATCATCCCTGCTTCCTGCTTTGTGCGCAAATTGTAACAGGAGCATTGCAGCCGGCAAATGTGGGTGGATGAAGGAACATGAGCTTTGAATGGATCTTTAAGAATCACACACACACACACACACACACACACACACACACACACACACACACACACATTCTGGTACCATTTTCAAATAGTATACAAACATGCCCTATCATGTATATTTCCAATACATGTATCTCTGCAAGGTTTTCCTGCATCCTTCTAAGCAGGAGAAAAGACAACTGTACAACCACAGTCTGTCAAATTCTTCATTCTAATTGGAACTCAAGGCAAACCCCAGACTTATATTATTAAATCGTAGATTAGCACTGTGGTCCTGCAACCCTGTACAGTATAAGCGCTATAGAGTACGAGTGAGTAAGAGTGGACACTTGCATTTGCACTCACCCTGGACATTTAAATTCTATTTCAATTTACACAACAAAAGTTTTCTATATTTTATATATTTGTACAGCAAACTATATCATCTTTATATAATCTTATCTTCTATAACTATATTTTCTATAGTTCTTCTTATTTCATTATATATTTATGTCTTATTGATAATATTTTTTAAGGTCATATAAGTATTCGTATAAGTGCTCATATAAGCAGATCATACTGTGTATAAAATTTTAATTTGATCAGAATTGAATTTGATTTATATTAATGCACTTTCCTAATACATTATCATTATGATATTTATGGAAACAAATAGGCTGGTGTGGCAGATGCTTTAAATAACCAAATATTTCCAAATAAAAGAATAGCACCCCTAATAAATGTTAAAATAATACGGAAATATGAATCTATAAACAATGTCTTTTGGCCATCTAATTGGGTCACTGCTGATTCTGTAGACGAGTGACTTACAATCTATGTGGAAAATAGCCAGACACATCCCGAACCTTACCTTATGCATTTCTTATACAGTACGTTTCAAATGCACTATGATGTGTATGAACTGATCAGCCACCTTTTTGAAACGCCTATGAAGTTATGTCAATTAGGGGCACTAAACTGAACAGCCCATTTCCACTCTGCTCAAATCTCTATCTCATAACGCCACCAACAGCCATGTTGGATTTAGTTTCCCATAAGGGGTGCTAAATTAGATAGTGGTCCATTGTTGATATGAAATTTTTAATGAGATGTTTATGTTGCACTTTAGGAGTCTCAAGTGTCCGTGATTTGCTCCACCGAGAGAAGGTCTTCAGGATGGAAGGCTTTGTGTTCTCTCTGTAATTTGGAAACCTGCAATTTGTTTGTGTAAATTCATGTGAAAGAAAAATTTACAAGAAATGAATCACTTGCTATTAGGGGAAATTAATCAATTTCAGCGTGGAAATAGTAGCCCTGCTTCATGTCGAGTCATATGCCACCCTGTTGGTGATTATTTCTATATGACAGCATTCTGAAAGTGTTTCACTCCTTAAATATCAGTAACAGAAGTTAGTATGCAAATTATTATTTTTTGGGGGGGGGGGGGTTGGGGGCGCAGTGGTAAAGTGCTCGTTGTTCGGAGGACACATGTGAGGGTATTCGGCCGCTCTCCGTGACTTGTAGTAGTAGCCTTGATGGGGGAACGCACTAAAGACGGGTGAGAATTAGATACAAGTAATTAATTTATGGGCAAAAAATCTGGGAAAAATCCCCCCAAAAAATATTATGCTTTTTTTTTTACTGCAGCTGTAAATAATTTTTCTTCAATTCGAATGAGATTTTTCTTTGTGATTTTCAATCGGATTCAACTCAATAGCACTAAAGTTTACAGTCTGTTTTATTTCAAGCAGCTTTCTTACAGGTTTTGAATAATTACAAAAAATATTTTTTTAAATGGACCTGTGCAATTATTTAATCACAAAAACTGCAATTTATTACAGGTAAGCCTCATGGTCAGGAATTCACGTAAATTCACGTTTTTGGGTTTGTTTGGTTTTTAAACTTGTGAGGTGCTAAAGAGGAACTGGCAACCTTGGTATCCATTCATCCACTTAGGAACCTCTGTAGTCCAGCTGGGGATGATGGAGGCCAATGGTGACCAATGGATTTATTCCCATTTGTACAACCATGGCAGGACACTGGTCAACATTCACACACTACGGGACACTATCTGGAAACACTAAGTAGTTTACTCTGCATGTCTTTGGGAGGAAACCAGAGAACCCAGAAGAAACCCACCCAACCCGACGTGGGAATCAAACCCTAGGCCTGGATACTAAATTGTAGACATCACAGTTTAAATAGTAATCACAATACATGTATAAATAATTACCGTATGATTGTTTGATCAAATCATGCAGCCCTAATTGAAATGCTGTGTGAACTGTGTGGTTAATTGCTTAAATATGCTCATCATAAGCCAAACACCCTTAAACTCAAAAGAAGAAGCAGCTGAGATAATTTCGAAAACACGCATTTGTGTAAGATGTTAAAAAAAATTATAATAAAAAAAGATGAAAATCTGCAAAAACTGTGGGGTATTTTCAAGGAATTTTAAACCATCCAATCGATCAACAGGAAACCTGAGAAAATCAAAACCACTCTTACTGTTAAAGGCGACATGAATGCAGTGATAACTGGTCATTATATTAGAGGAGAAAGCTAAATCAATAGCTATCAATATTTTATTTTATAGCTAATTTAAGTTCAGCAATGCATTACATCATGAGTATGGTTAATGATGTAATAAGGATGATGGGGCAGGTTAATAGACATTAACTTAAAGACAGATAGGAAGCTTCATTCATGATTTATAATTATAATGATTTACTGGGTCTGTGCTGTGTTTCAACATGGAACAACATAGTAAAAAGAAAAGCATTAAATAACCCTTTCATTTCCACTAAAAGGCCTTAAATCTTCCGTTCGGAGTGTGTGTATCTACTTGTAGAACAGCCCTGAAGGACATTTTTGACAAGAAAGAAACCAGGCCCAGCCCCGCTGTTCTTTTTTTTCCCTTACAGTCAATTGTGGTGTTATTGCATTTGGGTCCACAAAAACCCAAAATAAATCCTAAATCTGCTTTCAGACCTTTGTTAACATGAAATTATCTGATGTGGAGGCCCAAAAGTTAAACCATGTATTGAAATATTTTCATTTCAAAGGCTTAGACAGCCGATCGCCCATTCGCTCAAGCAATATTATTTCCATTGTAGGAGTTTCTAATGGTATTTTCCAAAGGAAATTGCTTGTACCCCAGAGAGGCAAGTAGTAGAATTTTATCTGATTAATGTCATTATTTATGTCTCCGTAGAGCTTCAGTGACGAACCAAAAGGCCAAAGCATCCTTCTCTCACAGTGTCGAATTTAGTCACCCAATGGATAGGAATATCCCCATGGAGTTGGAGGGTAATCCTATACTCATCTCATCTAATTACTACCCCCACCTTCTTCTCTCTCCCTCTCTCCCTCTCTCTCTCTCGCTCTCTCATTAGGTTAGAGGACAGACGATGTGGTTTAGGTAGGGGGGCCAAGCGTCTCTCACTCTGGCTCTGCGACTCAGTGATTGCACTCTAAGGCCTAAACAGCTTCATCATTTCCTGATGGGTTTCCTGTAGAGAGCTGAGGAACAGATGGCGGATAATGAAAAAGGATTCACTTTCCTTGAGTGATCTCTCTCTCTCTCTCCTCTTTTTTATACTGTTTGCTTTACCTGTAATCTCCAGATGCCTCGGTCTCATGAATCATTTCCCTTTAACTTTAACTTTCTTCTTTTCCCCCAATTCTCCACCAATATCTTCTAATCTTGAGATTTTACACTTGGAATTCCTGTCCAGTCCAGAGGTTGTTGATTGATGGAATGTGGTCCGGATATAAATATATCTTAGCATTTACAAAATCTTGTTTCAGAAACTACCATAATCAATCTATCAAAAACTCCAGTTTTCTAAACATCACAACCATCACAGCGTCTGAATTAGATGCTCTATTGCAATCACATACGGTTAGGTTCCATCAGAGGGATCTAGACTAGGGACTGTGGGGGCCAATGGTGACCATTATATTTATGTCCATTTTTGTACGACAATGGTTGGACCAAATCTGAAAGTCTTTAGACTGTGAAACCGGAGTACCCGGAGGAAACTCACCAACCCAGGGGAAACATGCAAACTTTTGTGCACACATGGAGTTCAAACCCAAACTCTGGAGGTGCAAGGCGACAGTGCTAACCACTAAGCCACCGTGCCACCAAAGCTCTGTTATGTTAACTTGTATAGCTGATGACACCTTATTGAAAAAACAAAGACGTTTCAGATTTTCCGATGAAGTATTCCTTCTGAATCTTCATGTGTATTGGAGGAAGCATTTGATACCCATGCTACTAGCTATCCAGTATTAGGGAGAGCTAGCGAGCTGCAGGAGAAAATGATATACAAATCCTATTAACAAAAAAAACAAGTTTTTGCAACTAGTCAAAATGGGAATAATCTTTTGTAGTACATTTACTTTATTTTGGCATTTGGCAGATGCTCTTGTTCAGAGCCATTATGACAATTTATCATCATATTTATAGCTGATTATAGTCTCATAATAGCTGTGATAATTAAAACAGGTAACCATTTTTCTAATTTATGTAGCTGGACTATGACAAAATTTTAGTTGTACACGCTAGTGCTCTAGTCCTTGCTTTTCTTTTCTTTTTTTTTTTTATATGCCAGATATGCCAAGGTTAAACAGATGAAAAATTCTGTTTGCTGACATGTCAGTCTTATTCAAAGCCCTTTCTTTCTTAACGGCACTTTGAAACTCAGAAAACCTTTCTTCCACAAGGTACATGAAGAACCAAAAGATTTTTTTAAATAAATGTATTATAAAGCTGTTACACCATGTTTTTATTTCATTTTCGAGAAACGTCTGTCTGCTTCTTCAAACATTTAATGGTGCCTTTTAATCTACCAATTTTAGAAATGAGTGCCAAGTAATGGTTAAAGTCCCATCCTTTTAGAATGGAAAAAACAAACAAACCTCATTTTCAAACCCTTTCCTTAAGCACTCTCTTTTTCCATTTCACCTCTTCCTCCTTTTTTTTTCACTCTAATTCTCTCTCATGGGAATCTAATGTGTTTGTAAGAACAAAATGAATTTCCTCTGGGAATGAAAAAAAAAGTGAAGGAGTGACAAGTAGATTATAGTCAGCAGATTTCATGCGAAGATATGCTGTGTGTTAGGATAATAATGGAGAATAGAATTCAGCCATGGACCCACTTATATATATTTATATACACACACACACACACACACACACACACACTTTTTAAATTGCCATCCATTTCCAAGCAAGCAATGACAAGTCTGACAGAGAGTTACCTCTCTAAGACACAATTAGCAAAACAGTAACTGGTCAATAGAAATTGTATGAAACACAAATGTAAAGTAAGTTGCTCTGGATAAGGGAGTCTGACAAATGTCTACATGTAAATGTAAATGTACAAATTTGTGCTTTGCCACTAACACACACTGCATTATGACCATATCTAGGATGGTTTTTGAATCGCTGTGCCAAACATTGCCAGTGGCCTTGGGAGAAAGAAAGCAGGCCTTTGCTGATCAGACAAAACCCAGACGGCTTGTGCTGCACACAGGTTTGTAACATTCACAACTCACAAAGACGCCTCTTCATCAACTACTGAGTTACATAACAGGGCACATACGTGCATGTAAAAGCTTCTATGAGCCTGTTGTACAGAGGCCATTTTGTGCTGTCACATGCACATTCACCTTGGCACAGAGAGCTGGAAGCCTTAAAGCTCCTTACAGCTCCACCCTGAAACGCATTAAAAATGTATATCCTGAAATATTTATGATGTGTTTACTGAGTCTGGATCTGTTGCTTGACGCTGTGTTTTTGTTATTTCAACCAGAAGACAGAGGATGTGCCATGCTGATATCACAGGAGGACACGGTGCTGTTGGATCTTAGACAAAAAGCGATAAGCATCATGTTTATTTGTGAGCTCTGAAATACAAAAGAGCAAGAGCTTCTTTTCTTACACACCATTTTCCTGCACCATGTTAATTAAAAATACAATGTTGAGACATTAGAGTGAACCTTGGACTTAAAGTTCCAGGATGCAACACTGCTGCGTTACAGCAGAGCTCCTGGGTTTCTACTGAGACTCTGCTAGTTATTGAGAGAGTTAGGAGATGACAAACGCGATGGTCCTGATGGCAGGATAAGCATAAATGTTGAAGGTTTGGAGGCTTAACCTGTTCAACATGATGAGATAATGAGATAAAACACCAAGACAGACAACAACAAAAAAAAAAAACACCAAAATTTCATTACAAAACAAATCTTAGGTGTTATTAAAAATTACTAGTTGATTCTAAAGATTAGTAAACCAGGGTGGATATTTCCTTTAAGGCTGGCAGCTTAGATAAATATTACATTGGTCATCTCTCATGTAGTAAATATAAAGACGGTGTTCGCATCTTATTGGTTATAGTTCCTCTGTTTACTATTGCTGAGTCATAAAAAGATGAATTTCGCCAATTGTAAGTGCCATCCTCATTACCGTTCAAGGTCCAGTTGCTGTTTCCATAAACCATTGAAAGTAAGGTTTTATAGTGAAAATAGGCAAAAATATTGTGCTGGGATTGTCTCTACAAAAGAAGGCAGAAAAAAAGGCAATATGCTAAACATCACCAATTATACTGAAGGCATCGTAGAAGGTAATTCATTTACACAAACCCAAATGCAAAGGCAGGGATTTATTTTCTGATAAATCTACTGGCAATTAAAGGTTTCCTTTTGTCGAACCATAGCTTTTATGCAACAGAAATTATTTTATTTCCCATAGTGAGAGAAACCCAAAGGCTATAAAAAATGTCTGGGAGAAAATCTAATTTATACAAATTTTCAATTACACCTGATGCTTGTCATCGCCTGGGGCAATGATGGTGTACAAATGCGGATGTTTTCATGTAAAGAAATGTGTTCTTCAGTAAAATGGCAGTGATAAAGTAATTACATTGCCTACACAATATCATAGTAGCTAAAAAGCTAAGTAGCTAAATTTGTCAGTGGTTATGAGTTAAAGATGGCTTTAATTACATCATCATACTTCCTGCTTATCATACATTTACAATGACTATAGAGTATAATAAATTAACCTAACAACTCCACGTATTTGAGGAAATGAGTTTGATGACTTTGTCAATCTAATTAGACTAATTGGTGGGTGTGAGATTACATGATAGTTTTAATACCTTCATACAGTGCACATAAAAGGTCTACACACCCTTATTAAACCCGGTAGGTTTTGTGATGTAAAAAAAAATAGACCATTATCAATTATGAAGTTATTCATTGTGCTATAGCAGCCAAAGTAATAATGTAAAAATAATTTTTTAAAAACTTACTAAAATTTGGTTGGGCAAGTGACCATATTCCATAAAGCCTTTTGCTTGTAATATAGCTGTCAGTCTTTATGGGTAAGAGTCGACCAGTTTAGCACTTTATCATGATTTGCCAATTTTATTCCACATTTCCTTGCAAAAAAAAATGGCTCCAGATCTATCAAATTGTAAGCAAGCTCTCCTTTGCACAGCCCTCTTTGAGTCAATCTTGAGGTTGTTGATAGGATATAGATCTTGGCTTTCACTGAGCCAATCCAAAATACTGGGTTGTTATCCAGTATTTGGATTGTTATCATTCTGAAAGGTGATTTATTTTTTTCTTCACAGCTGTCAGGCTTTGTGCCAAAATGGCTTGATACTTGGAGCTATCCATGATTCCATCTGTCTTGAGTCCCAGTCTCAGCTGAAGCAAAGGATCCCCATTGAGCGATGTGGTCACCACCATGCTCCAGCATGGGTACGGTGTTCTTTGATTGATGAGCTTCACGATGTTCCATGATAGAACATGGTATTTTGGAAATTATTCTGTAACCCTTTCCTGATCGATACCTTTCGACTGTGAGATCCCATACACGCTTTGTAAAACTCTGTAAAATGCTGGCTTCAGCAGTCAGCAGCTGGTCTTTTTTGTTTGTTTGTTTGTTTTGAGGTAATCAGAATCCCTTCATCGTTTACAAATGAATAAAAATTACTTTTGGACAAGATTTGGAATCCAATCGGTTAATTCTGAGCACAATCACATGCTCCATTATAAAAGGGTGCGCACACCTGTGCAGCCAGGTCATTTTGGGTATCCTCTTTGATTCCTGAAACTTTTTTAACTTGAATTTTGCTAGCTGTTACAGTATATGACATTAAAGGTTTTAAAAAACTGACATCATTTATCACTGTTATTTATTGCACTTTCTGCTTCACAAAAATGTAACTAGGAGTGTGTAAACAAATTTGGTTAACAGAGTAAGCAATGGTCGAAACCTAGAGATAGGATTTATGTTCCGTTACATTGTGAACCCTTATTGCCAAACTGTTGTTTTGTTTTGTGCATGATTGTTTAACGCGTTTCAGCAAAAAAAATCAGCAATGCAAACGCGCACATCTGGAGGGACCACATCTGGAGCTCGTCACGAGACTGGATCAGAGCGCACAGAAACATATAGTGACTGAAAAATATATTGATATACTGTATTTCGCCCGATGTGTGCAGGATAAAAGCGGCAAAACTTCACTTGATGTTTACACACCCGACAGTTCAGTGCTCACTGGTGCGCTAGAGTGGAGCAGGAATAATCCCAGCCCCCTTAGACACATCAAGCCCTTACCTTTCCGGATGAGGTCCTCTATGTCCTGGTCGAACCCGAGGCGGTGGCATTTGCTCCACAGGCCCATGTTGGTGGAGTTGTACTGGCGGCTGCACTCGTCGGCGGCGCTCATGGCGAAAAGCTGCCGTCGGTTGCGCGTCACCAGCAGCTTGCCTTCCCAGCGGTCGAGGCGCGATCGGCTGGCGCGCAGCGGCAGGCTGTTGTTGGGGATGTAGATGAAACCCGGGTCCTTGCGGCGGCTCGAGAAGCTTCGGCAGCGCTCGCGGTAGCGCCTGGCGTCCGTCTCGTACCAGTGGTCGGAGCACACGGCCACCGCCAGCATGCCCAGCGCGCACAGGGACAGCGAGAGACCGGCGTAGAGCAGCAGCTTGCCGGCGGCCATGCTCCTCGCAGCTTCGTCGCGCGCTCTCTCTCTCTGCAGCCGCCTTCAGCGCCACGGACAGCTTCGGTTGGCGTGCGCGCGCGAGTCCCCGCGCTCAGCTGTGGGCATCACACCTCGCGCCACGCAAAGCGACGCAATCTGCCCGCGGGAAACGCCGCAGTGACAAATATCCCTGAATGTTTATACTCGTGCGGGAGGAAAAAGACGCCTATGACCGGACCATCCGTAAACGGGGTGGTGGGGGAGGGGACATCCAGTACCTTTAAAAGGGAAAAATAAATAATACAAAAAAGAAACAATTATAATACAAATCTCAACGCATTTGTGCAATTATTAGTATGATATATGTCTCGCCTAAATACCCTACAGTCGGTTTGACATTCTATTCTGAATGTCCAGAGAGCATGCCAAGACAAGCTCCAGAGCGAATGAATGGAATAGTACAACCATTCGCATTTCTCTGTCCACTGAACAGTAAGAGAGTAAACACGGTCCGAGCTGGGAGCATCACGTTCTGCTTGCTCTGTCACTATAAGACTGAACTAGGAGCCACACTCAGGAATTTCTCCAGTATATGCGTCAATTGCAATGCTCTATAGTTTGCATTTATGAAATCCTACCTAAACAAAAGGCTCCAGATTGTAAAAGTATTCCTGAGCACAGAGCAATGTCGCTGTCCACACAAAGCATCCACGGGCCTTCATTTCTGAATCACTCAGGCGTCATACTCACCGGCTGATAATAATGATGCTGAAGCTGTACAGTCCTAAACCCAGGCCATGACGAGAAATCCTTATTGGTCTGTCGGCATTTCTGTGCAGCCTTTATTCTTCTTCACCTGTTATCCCAAGAGCCACCTGGAGAAACTATGAGAAATAGCCCAACGCGGGCAGGATTCACTCGGACGGTGCAGATTCGGTGAGCGTGGCCTCATCGTTCTCCGTGCACGTCTCTGTCTCCAAATCCAGCGGTGATGTCATGCTGCCAGTCGGAGACGCTCATTGTTTATTAAAGCACCTTCTTAAAGGCGCAGCGCCACCTGCAGAGCCTTGAGTCAGCGATATGACGTCATGCAGGAGAACTTCCCTTTCCCTGCGACTCGGAGTTGATCAGGCGTGTCGGAAAGCTCCAGATGGCATAGTAAAAAAAAAAAAAACACATTGGCAATATTGCATTGCTGCTTGTCATTGGGGTCTAGGGGAAAAGAAAGGGGGGGGGGGGAGTTTCTCTTTCATAAGAAATAGGACCAAGAAGATCAAAGCATGTTTTTATGTCACATAAGAAAAAAAAAAAAAAAGGTCAGTGGCTGCTCCTCAATATGTATCAGCAGTTACTACTGTATAAAGCTGTGCTGAGCAGAAAGGTATATCGAACCTTTCCGGTTAACATGCACATGTCAATCTGCATGCTCAGCTGTGTGCATCTATTCACAACACAGTCTGACCTTAACATATACTGGAACATAGTAAATATCCACCTGTGCCTCAAAAGATAGCTAAAACTGGACCATGTGTTAAAAGTGGTGAGGAGACATCCTGCACCTTTGAAGAAGAAAACAAGGTTACTTACACATGAAGTGGTTCAAATTTGACAATGTTGACTCGCACCTCCAGGGTTGTGGGTGGTTTGAACTTCTGTATTTCTTCTGAGTTTGCATGTTCTTCAGTTCCCTCCAGTGGTCCAAAGATATGTGGTCTAGGCTAACTGGGATTTTTAAATATCCATTTTGTATGATTGGGAGTATGTGCTTGTGCCCTGGCAGGGTTTGGCACCATATCCAGGGTGTCTCCTGCCTTGTGCCCTGAGCTCTGTGGGGTGGGCTCCAGGCTCCTTGCAACTGTTCACAGAATAATAAGTATGGAGGAAGAATAAATAATATAATAGTAACCCTTACATTACAACAATTAACACATTTTTGTCATCAAAAAGTCATCTACTCACAACACTATTTGCTCTGTAGCTTCATATATTCACAAACATATTCAAATACTAATTCATTTATTTGACTTACCAACATTTAAATAATATTTTAATTGACAGATATGAACCCTGATGTTTTATCAGTGTTGCTTGCCTTTCCATATGCTCAACAGAGATATTATTACACCTTGAGGTCACAAAGCAGAAGTGCATTATGCACTAATAGAGGTCCATTGGGGAAAGAATCATGCTGCCTCCTGCTTCCTGTCTATATCTATATGCTTTCAGGGGAGAAGGAGCAGCATACAAGTTGGTTATAGACAGGGTTGTCAAATTAGTCTAATTTATTGGTATAATTTACATATTTTATTGTGGAAAGAGCTCTTTTTTTTTAGCAAATCACTGGAATAGAATCTAATTTTGCATCTGAAACTAAGTGACTTCTCTGTATACTGGATCATGGACACACGAACACATCTTACCAACATTTTTATTTTCTTCAACATCATAACAATTTTGATGTTGATGCGATAACATCAGTAAGCTTAAGGCCAGCGAGCGTTCATGAAAATTCTTAAACATCCTATCATAGCCTGTTTTATTTATTTATTTATTTATTTATTCTTTCTTTCTCTGTTATTCCATGCAGCATTTACCCTATCAATCAAACCACCATGAGTTGATACTCTACCATAGTTGTTTTATGTTGGCTGGCTTTGTCAAGTGTATGCAACATATGTTTATTAGACACGGTGATATGATACAACTAAACTGATCCATTGGCCTAATCTGACTGTTATAGAGACCCATTGTACTGTCCACAGAGTATATTGCTGAATAATTTATGAGAGTAGTAGCCATCTGTCAGATACTGAAATAGTGAGGCTGTGAACCAACAGAGTGGATTTCTTCCCTTCTATAGCCTACAAGACTGTATGTACTGTAGTGTGTTCTCTCTATGCCTTCAAAATAGAAAACTATTCAATTGTGATTATTATTATTTTTTTTTGTATTCTGTCAAATACACTTACTGGACACTTTAACGTGCCCTTGTACCTCTGGTCAGTTGTGCAATTTCCCAGTCGACCAATAATCTGGCAGCATCTAAGTGGCATTTTGTTTACTTCTAATAAGACTGATCTCCTCATCCTCTTCCTTATTAATATTCTACTGCCTAGTTAAAGTGATCCTGCGTCCATTGTAGCCTCAGATTCCTGTTCTCAACTGACAGGAGTCAAACCTGACACGGTCTACTACTGTTGTAGCAACATGTTGCATATTCTGAGATAGCTTTCTTCTCCTCGTGACTGTAAACAGTCATTTGACTTACAGTAGCATAGCCTTCCTGTCAGCCTGTCAGTAACCTAGTGCTATGGATGTTCCTATTAAAATGTCCAGTATGTATTTCCTGGTTCAGCCATAAATCATCATAGCTACATAAGATTACATAAGATTGTAATACATCTTAGATTTGCTTACTTAAAAATATTTTGATCTCATTTCACATTTGATTTAAAAAAATATATATATATATTAGGAGAATCATAAGTCCAGGCAGCCAGCGATTTAAGTGATCCTGAGAAAGATCCTGAGAAACATTTAAACCAAAAGCAAAATTTTCGTTTTTTTAAGTTAAAGCATCATCAGCCGCCTACTATACATCTAGGTATGCACCATATAAGTTCTGTTTAGACGTTGTCCAACTGTTGTCCCATCAGGTTATAAGAGAAGTCACAATAGAAAACAGGGCAGAGCAGACAGATCCAGACATGGCAAATGTAACAGCTACTCACACACAACACATGACTCTTATACACAAAGTGTTTCTCCTGAGTGTGGTAACATTACTTCTGTGCTTAACATTTCAAGTGCAGGAGAAAGCAGGAGTAAGAGAAAAAAAAATTGAAGTATTAATTTAGAAGTGAAATAAATGTTACATTAGAGTTTGCACAACAGCCAAATCACAGAATGTCCTGTTTCACAGAACATATAGCAGATGTTCATTAATGCTGGGGTAACCACAATGGCAGCAGCAGCAGCGGGTAAAGGTCCTTATCTTGGCTTCAACATTCTCCAAAAATCCATTGAACACATTTAATCCACTCACGGCAGCTGTTGTTTAGTACACGGCAGTACATTTTCGCTCAATCACATGACAGAAGTGACGCAACTGGTTTTTCCCTATGCATCATATTTTGCTGTGTCAAGTGGCCAGTCCATGTCATGGTTTTCCTTAAATGTGAAAGTTCATAGCTTGTGTTAAAGACAACCTTGCGTGCCAAATGAGTGAA
>JAAGKR010000837.1:91251-101579 GCA_011419295.1 Clarias macrocephalus | reverse complement strand
GCAGCATCTAAGTGGCATTTTGTTTACTTCTAATAAGACTGATCTCCTCATCCTCTTCCTTATTAATATTCTACTGCCTAGTTAAAGTGATCCTGCGTCCATTGTAGCCTCAGATTCCTGTTCTCAACTGACAGGAGTCAAACCTGACACGGTCTACTACTGTTGTAGCAACATGTTGCGTATTCTGAGATAGCTTTCTTCTCCTCGTGACTGTAAACAGTCATTTGACTTACAGTAGCATAGCCTTCCTGTCAGCCTGTCAGTAACCTAGTGCTATGGATGTTCCTATTAAAATGTCCAGTATGTATTTCCTGGTTCAGCCATAAATCATCATAGCTACATAAGATTACATAAGATTGTAATACATCTTAGATTTGCTTACTTAAAAATATTTTGATCTCATTTCACATTTGATTTAAAAATATATATATATATTAGGAGAATCATAAGTCCAGGCAGCCAGCGATTTAAGTGATGTTGCTTTCTCCTCTAAAACTGACACATTTTCTTTAGGCTTTTATTTTTGATTATATTAACACTATTGGGTAACAGTAGAGGCTGAGGAAGGGCCTAAGGGTGGATACTAGTGTGAGTGAGGGCTAGAAAATCTAAACTGAAACATGGAATGTAGAAATTCAATAGAAATTCAATAATCATCATTATTTCTATTAACCATTAAATAACTTCTGGAGACCGTATATTGTAGTTAAAACATCTAATTCCATATCAGTCTATATATTCCATAATTGTAGCTAAAACATGTAATTTAGTAACTGTATATAAAATAAAAATATTATTAACAGTTACAGTAGCCATTTATCGTAGTTAACTGACTCAGCTACTGTATCGTTAGCTAATAATTCACATTAATCATACATTAAATTGTAGTTACCTAAGATTAAATAATTTATCCAGCATGTCTTGTTGTTACCTGTGTAACATATAAATTAGTTGAATGATGGACGGTGGAAAAGTGAAGCATTTTAGATTCAATCCATCAGAAATGGGCTTCATTTTAACCCAAAAGGGATTGCATGAGATCGACAATATGTGAACAATTCATTTTTTTTTTAACTTCAAAAAAATGACACTTTTTCGAATGAAGGAAGGGGTATTGCAAACTGATATAATTTAATGCAATTTTTTTTTTTTTTTTTGGTTTTTCAAAGTTTTATTCGCACAAGTGTGAATTTTATATTATTTCGCAAAATGCTATAACTCCATCGCTTACAGTGGAAATGACATAATGGAAATGACATAATGAAAACTTCGAAAACGTGTTGAGTTTTGTTGCGCATTAAACCTTTTTAATTATCACGATTGTTCCAGATCCTGAGAAACATTTAAACCAAAAGCAAAAATTTCGTTTTTTAAGTTAAAGCATCATCAGCCGCCTACTATACATCTAGGTATGCACCATATAAGTTCTGTTTAGACGTTGTCCAACTGTTGTCCCATCAGGTTATAAGAGAAGTCACAATAGAAAACAGGGCAGAGCAGACAGATCCAGACATGGCAAATGTAACAGCTACTCACACACAACACATGACTCTTATACACACAAGTGGTTCTCCTGAGTGTGGTAACATTACTTCTGTGCTTAACATTTCAAGTGCAGGAGAAAGCAGGAGTAAGAGAAAAAAAAAATTGAAGTATTAATTTAGAAGTGAAATAAATGTTACATTAGAGTTTGCACAACAGCCAAATCACAGAATGTCCTGTTTCACAGAACATATAGCAGATGTTCATTAATGCTGGGGTAACCACAATGGCAGCAGCAGCAGCGGGTAAAGGTCCTTATCTTGGCTTCAACATTCTCCAAAAATCCATTGAACACATTTAATCCACTCACGGCAGCTGTTGTTTAGTACACGGCAGTACATTTTCGCTCAATCACATGACAGAAGTGACGCAACTGGTTTTTCCCTATGCATCATATTTTGCTGTGTCAAGTGGCCAGTCCATGTCATGGTTTTCCTTAAATGTGAAAGTTCATAGCTTGTGTTAAAGACAACCTTGCGTGCCAAATGAGTGAACTGCTAAAAATGAGTAAAATGGGTAAAAGTCCAGAAAATTACGTTTACCGTATTTTGCTGTTCATATGCAAAACATAGGACGTAGATAACGATACACCTCATGGATCATTGGGCAGTTTTTCTTATCCAATAGATTAGGCATGTTTTTCACAGTAATGAAATTCTTAATTTCTCTCAAGGCCAGATTCTCTTTTAATTAGACGGTTAACTAGTTGAGTTGATTCTTTGCTCTAACTCAGCTCTGATTGCTCATTAGGATGATGTTGCTGGAAAATTGTGCGTGAGAAAAGACACTGTTGCTCTTTTGGTTTTAGGAGCTTACAGCCAAACCATTCCCTTTTCCCCTTATTGAACTGAATACCATTGTAACTGCAAGGTCCTTGTAACATTGTAAATAGCAAGGTCCTTCTGAGACATCGGCTTCTTCCAGGAATAACAAAAATACAAAACATCAACCAAAAACAAAATTAGCACCTGAATCACTAATCACATCACAACCATTTTAATATACACATATTTAACCCGTTTCAGGGTGGATTTTTCCAGTCACTATTAATACATCAAAATCTCACCAATGACGAAAGATCTTGCATCATTCGTTAGCAACTAGCTGGATGAGATTAAACTGCTTCTGCTAAATGAATGTGTTGTCATGTACAGTTTTTATCCTCTCATGAGCCTATTTGAACTTGGTTTAAAACGCCCTGGCACTGTTTAGTCACTGCTTATGTTCTCCCTTTGCTGTTTCACCTCAAGGAGATTTGGAGAAAAACCTTCTGCATCAGTATGACACAGCATCTACTGTGTCTGGAAAACTAAAATATGTTTCTTTTTTTCCCCCCACAGCACTTGGCAAAGCAGTTATAGATTTAATGTGCCATTATAATAATCTCTGCCCTGAGGGTGCAGATAGAAGTAGGTATAATAGCTTTTCCTGCTCACAGTTCCTCACTTTAAAACTGAATTTTAACTATGCAACTGTAATTTTCTCGACGATGGTATGAATGGCATCTTGACAGCAGAATTTTAATTATTTTTCTTTTTGAAGCACTTTAGAATACCAGACAATGTAATCTGAAAATGCAGTAGATACAACCAGAGCAATTTGTCTTGCACTGCGTGAAAGCGCCTTATCTTGAATGCAGGCTCTATTTTTTTTTTTCATTTTGTTGTCCCCAGAATTGTGTTAATAGATACATTCAGTGTGAGAGAAGGAAAAACGTGATGCTCATACCAATGTTGAGAGCCATCTATCAAAATATTTATTTAATGAAAGAATGATCTTCTTCCTATGAACAGATCTCCATCTAGTGGACAAATTGATACATAACAAGTTTCTAACTATCAACTTAAAATAGAGTCGAGCACTGATGCTGGAAATAAATAAGATAAAGACTTCACTCAACTAGCAATCTATGTATCTATAGATATAATATGGGGGGGGGGGTTGTATTTTCCAAGTTTTTTGCTTTTCTAAATCTGATTTAAATTTCTTCAACAATTTGTTTTCTTATCCTTATTTTTTCGAATGAATTTGTTTTGTATTGCTGAATGTTGTCATGTTGCATTATACACTTTAAACCTTTTGCAATTCTCATTGTATAGCAATCGGAGGATAATAAATTGGCAACAAACAAATAGTATTTTCCTCCTAACACCTGTGTGAGCGAAGATGATTACACATATCACATTAAAATTAATGTTTAATGCTGTGTTAATATTTGATAAGTTTTGTTTTCAATGTGGTGATAGCCGTATGCTGTTTTTTGGCACAATAACACAGCTAACAGTTGCTTCTAACCATGTTGATTTTTTTTCCAAAGCGGAACCATCAAAAACAACATGTTTCTACACGGAGGCAAAACAAAGACGCGCACAACACGGCATACTTGCGATATAATTGACAACTCGAACATTTATTTAAAATGTGAGAAATAACACGGTATTTTTTTTTTAACTTTTTGTTTAAAATTCAGTAAACGTCCACAAGGCCGCTTGTATATATTTTTTAAACATGTTGGTGTTAGCCAACTTTAGGTCTTGTCTATTTTATTTTATTTTTACTGTTTACGGACAATATATTTGGTCCAAAACGCCATAGGCGGAAATATAGTAAACATTCTAAATGTGATTATTCTGAGCAGTAATTATGAAATACGTAAAGACAAAACGCGGAAGTTTGTTCACATGTCGACCAATCAGGTGCGCTCGCTGGCGCATGCGCAGTTACCATAATTTCCTATCACACGACAGAATGCTTATAGCCTAGCGTTAACGATTAGCTGCTTAGCACGTAATAAGTTCGTTTAAGCGCATGTGTATATACACAAAATACCATGTCTCATTCGTAAACGCATATTTTCAGTTATTTGGATTTGTATCCCGAAGTACATTGCTGGAGATTTATTAAGCGGTAAGTCATTCTGTCTTTGGTCGCGTGAATGACCCTGAAACCTTGGGTTAAATCCGAAATGCCTCCTGATTGGACACAAAGTGCACGAGGCAAAACCTCGCAGCAGTTCAATTATACCCCATGCAGGGTGCAGGTATAGGGAGTGACGAGCTATTTGGAATTCAGCCGGTGTCATTATATGTTCCTTCGAGATGGTAGATGAATTATTTGCCCTTTGCCAAACTTGTGTTTATGTATTATCATGATTTTATATATTTCTTGACGTCACGTTAAATAATGTTATACTGCTGTTACTATTTGCATTTGTGCTATTTTCACTTTGCCAATGTTATGCTTAAAATGTCCATTTAAAAATGTTAAATATAAAATAAAAATTATATCTCTGTAATACAATTATAACTGTAGCATTTTGGAAATACTGCTTATAATTTTATAACTCATCACTCGGTGACTCATCCTGTACCAGTCTTGTGTTCATCCAATCACATATTTGCATTAGCTAGAAAATCCAATGGCAGCACGGTGGTTAGCACTGTCACCTTGTAACTCCAGGGTCTGGGTTCGCATGTTCCTTCTGGAATCTTCTGGGATCAGCTCCAGGTCCCCTGCGACCCTCTATACAGGCCAAAGCGGTATAGATGGTGAGTGAAAAAATCCAAAAAATGAGTGAAGGCGTCAGAAACTATAATGATTTAAAAAAAAAAACATCTACACAATGGTCAAATTATTTCCTTAGGAGCCATTTCCAACCATATAAATATATAAGATTGTTTATGAGAACCAAAAAAGATGACAAGTCCAAAAGGAGACACAAAATGACTACCAGGGTTGAGCAAACAATGATCAGAAAGGTTCAGCCTAACTTCTATGAACACATTAAATAGAATTTATGAAAGAGTTGAACACATGCCAAATATGTACATCCACCATTAAGAAAAAAAAAACTTCAGTTATTTGTCACATATATTTTACAGCACAGTGAAATGATTAAGTTAGGAAGCTGGAGTCAGAGCAGAGCACAGGGTCAGTCGGGATACAGCACCCCAGGAGTAGATCCGCAAATGTATATAATGCTAAGCAGTCTTCTAAAATTGCAATGTAGTGGCTTAAAGACAACAAAGTGAAAGTATCAGAGTGGTCATCACAAATCCCTGCCCTGAATTCCATACAAAACTTGTGGACTAAACTGAAAAAAAATATATATAGTGTTTCTGATCAAGGATTTGAACAATCCTGACTGAGTTATACCAGTTCTGTCAGGTGGAAAGTGCAATTAATTCAGCAGAGTATTATAAGAAAGCTTGTGCTGTGTCTCACAAGTGTTATTGGCTGTCGATTAAATCAGCTGAGGATTGCAGCGGTGACTCTGTCTTCCTGTTTTTAAAAGTAAATAGGTAAAAATATGGAAACGGATCATAACCCCTAAGACATTTCATGGACACTTGGTAGTAACAACCAAAGAATGACAGGAGTGTCCATCTGGAATAATTATTTTGTTGTGGAGAAGCTGTTTTATCCGTTTTGTTAACACTTAAGCATAAAATGACTCTTAATTTTGTACAATTACAACTACACAACTTTTCTCCCCTTTAGGTAGTCATGGCGAATTTGTCCAGTTATGCCGTGCGTATGGCTCGCCTGAGTGCCCGCATCTTTGGTGATGTGGTGCGGCCTACAGACACCAAATCCATGAAGGTGGTACAGCTGTTCAAAGAGCCATCTCTGGCACAGAGGAAAGAGGTGTATGATTGGTACCCTCAGCACAAGATCTACTATTCCATGACGCAGAGACTCCGATTCTTGGGCCTCTTCAGGTAGGTTGTGTTCTCTAAAAACCGTTCGCTGGTCTAGGTAACAGTGTATGTAACTTGTGCATACGCTTTTTCTTTTTTTGTCACCTGCAGAGACGAGCACCAGGATTTCAAGGAGGAGATGCGGCGTCTTAGGAAGCTGCGTGGAAAAGGAAAGCCCAAAAAAGGAGAAGGAAAGCGAGCCATGAAAAAAAAGTAGGCAGGAAGATGCTTTGTATAAGGGCCACTTTTCAGGAGTCTTGAAGAATTCCTGCATAATTCAGAGGACGTTCATGTGCTAGGGTGTTGAGACTGTCCCGTTCTGCTGCTACAAAGTGATCCGAATCCTCAGCAGGCAGTGGGGAAAATTCAAGTTATCCACTTAAGTGTGACTTATTTTGCTGTGGATTAAAATATTCATTTTGATAGAAGTCTGTGTTGAATCGTTCATTACGTACTGTACATTTCCTCAGTTTCACTCGTGTTTATTACACCAATCCAGAACTTGTCAGTTACAGGTTGCCAGGTTGGGTAGTTATTGGGAAATATTTGTTCATCTTTAGTAAATACTTCCTCATCAGGGTTGCAGTGGATCTTTGATTCAGTTTAATTTAGTCAGTGTTTTTTGCGCTCAATATGCAGTGGCAAAAAAAAAGCCTTCCTGATGTGGCATGAGAAATAAATCTTAGAGAAACAGAAGCCATCATCATCTGGTTGGCACTGGATATAAAATAAATGATTTGATATACTGTATGTTAAATGTGGTAGTTGCTTTAAGAGTATGAGCATAATCAGAGTTTTAAATCTGTCTTATCAAATGTAAAGTATTAACTGTTCTTTAATTGAGATTTCAAGGTAAACCATTCTTAGCATCTGGAGTTCATAGGGTATTCAAGGAAGAACGGTATCTGTGTGATACCTTCCGTGGTAATTTCAAGGTGAGCTTTAAGATGTCCATGCAGTATCTTCTGAAACGGTATACTGAGGTGACAGCACTATTTGTGAAGTAATGCTAGACAATGCTAGAAACAAGCAAACAGGGCTGCAGCAATGGATTGTAATGCAGTTATATCAAGGTTAGATAGTAGACAACAGACACTACAGCACTACTACAATCAGACAGCAGGTGCAGAATGCGCAGAACATTTGGAGGTTGGCAGGGACTCGCTATGATCTGGAGCGGCTAAGTATCTGGATTGCGTTCAGAAAGAAACTGAAGAAACTATTCTTATGCCTTAATGGTGTCCCTCATTTTGATGAGTTTACAGCCAATAAGGATCTGAGACAAGTGGACCATTTGCTGCAGTCTGGTCTTGGAGCTACAGTAGAACGGGTGGATGGCTTCCAGACTGCGGTAATGAAAATACTCTTTATGAAGGCTAAGTAGAATCTTTTCAGAATGGGTTGAGATATTCAACCTTCTGAAATGGGATTGGAAAAACAGCCTTCCTTTGGCATGGTAAAGTTGTTGACCCATTTTAACATGATGCTGGATACCAGAAATCTGAAAGACTCGACCTTGTGAAAGTCAATAAGCATTGCAGACATCTTAGCAGCATTCATGTATGTTCACAGCTGTTATGAGCACACCATGGCTTTATGTCTACGTATTGTTTAAAAGGAAACCCATTATACTTGTAATCTGCATATACACCCACTGAATTCTTTATTTGGAACACGATACTAATACTGAATAGTTAATAAACGGGTCGAAAGTATTCCTCAAACCATTACAGTACTTCTACCACCTTGGACTGTTGACACAAGCAAGTTAGGTCCACGAATTCATGCTGCTGATACCAAATTCAAATCTGAAGTTCTGTATGCCTCAGCAGAAATTGAGATTCACCAGACCAGGCTGTGTTCTTTTTCCTGGCTTCAACTGTCTAGTCTTGGTGAGCCAATGACCACTGTAGCCTCAGCTTTCTGTTCCTGGCTGACTTCTACCATAGCCAATCCTCCTCAAGGTTCAACATGTGAATTCTGAGACTCTTTTCTGCTCACCACAATTATACAGTGTGATTATCTGAGTGATTGTAGCCTTTCTGTGAGCTTGAACCAGTCTGGCCATCCTCTGTTGACTAGACTAGCCATGACCTCTGTTGGCCGTTCTCTGTTGATTCTTTGTCGCTCGTCAAGACATTTTTATTTACAGAACTGATGCTCATTGGAGGATATTTATTTATTATTATCATTATTATTATTATTATTTTTATCGCGTAATTTGTTGCAAAGACTAGAGACTGTGGCTTGACTGTGTTAAAATCCCAGTAGATCAGCCGTTATAAAAACACTCAAACCAGCCTGTCTGGCACCAGCAATCAGGTCGGGGTCAAAATCACTGAGATCACATTTTTCAATTCTGGTGGTTGATATGAAAATTACCTAATGCTGCTGGATTGTATCTGTGTATCTTGGTGCTACTGTGACATGATTGTCTGTTTAGATAATTTTTTTAATGAGTAGTTTTATTAGTTCTATTAAAGTGTTCAGTGAGGGGATAATATGTTAGGTGTAGTTTTTGGTGATTAAAATGCTGACTTGATTCCAGTCTTGAGTTACTCAAAGCATTTACATTTGGAAATCTTTGCCTGTGTAAGAAACACTGAATCACAATGTTCTCTTCTGTATAAACCACAGACTCAGTTGATCACAGACCTGTGATTTCTGTCTTACTGAAATTTAAGGTTAATGTGCGGAATATTTAGGGGTTGTGCACTTGCCAATGTTCTGACAGTTGGGTCAAACACAATACAGTACCCTCAAGTGACATTTTTAAACATGGAGTGTGTAACAAACCTACAGGTTCTAACAATTATTAGTCAATAGTACTCCTGAATGCCCCTCTTCATCATTGTTATCTGACATGGTCCTTTCCACTGAATGTGACCCATATGTCAAAACCAGTAAAATATACACACGTAAGATTTTACCTGGGTTTTCACAGACTAGGTCCCAAATGTTTAATTGGAGTCACCCAGTGGGACTTCTTTACTTGCCATAGTGCCGATGATTTGTGTGATGTAAAATGCCCATAGCTTAAGGATATCGGATTGCAGCCCTGTATTTTTTTACTCCCATATTCCTATATGAACATGACAATGTGACAGACAGAAGTAGGACTTAAGTACAGTGCAACAAAGTAAATTTAGGCTATAGGTAAAGATCCATACATGCGACACACACTGTTGTCACGGTATTGTATAGTAAGCTATAAAATGCCACTAAATGTTAAATATTACATTGCATATTCCTACAAAAATGTTAAAGCATTATAACAATCAAAATGCATTCACTTACACCATCTCTCACCATCCACCACCACTATCCACAGGTGCTAATAGGAAATTAATCAATGACTGGGTGACATGATGCGCCCCAGAATGAAATTTTGATTTGATGGAAATTTGACAAACAAGTCACTCACTCTCTTACTCATCATCTATCTTGCTTAATCCTGTATTCAGGGTCACGGGGGGGTCTGGAGCCTATCCTAGGGCACAAGGTGAAGTACACTCCGGACAGGGTGCCAATCCATCGCAGGGCACACACTACGGCCAATTTGGGAATGCCAATTAACCTAACCTACAGTACAGATCAAAAGTTTGGACACACCTTCTCATTCAAAGAGGTTGAATTTGTATTATGGCAAGAAAAAAGCAGCTAAGTAAAGAAAAACGAGTGGCCATCGATACTTTAAGAAATGAAGGTCTGTCAGTCCGAAAAATTGGGGAAACTTTGAAAGTGTCCTCAAGTGCAGTCACAAAAACCATCAAGCGCTACAAAGAAACTCGCTCACATGTGGAAAGGAAGACCAAGTGTCACCAAGAGTCGCCTCTGCTGCGGAGGATAAGTTCATCCAAGTCACCAGCCTCAGAAATCGCAGGTTAACAGCAGCTCAGATCAGAGAGCAGGTCAATGCCACACAGAGTTCTAGCAGCAGACACGTCTCTAGAACAACTGTTAAGAGGAGACTGTGTGAATCAGGCCTTCATGGTAGAAGATCTGCTAGGAAACCACTGCTAAGGACAGGCAACAAGCAGAAGAGACGCGTTTGGGCTAAAGAACACAATAAAGAACACAATAAAG
>JAAGKR010000837.1:14349-89852 GCA_011419295.1 Clarias macrocephalus | reverse complement strand
GAAGACCAAGAGTCACCTCTGCTGCGGAGGATAAGTTCATCCAAGTCACCAGCCTCAGAAATCGCAGGTTAACAGCAGCTCAGATCAGAGAGCAGGTCAATGCCACACAGAGTTCTAGCAGCAGACACGTCTCTAGAACAACTGTTAAGAGGAGACTGTGTGAATCAGGCCTTCATGGTAGAAGATCTGCTAGGAAACCACTGCTAAGGACAGGCAACAAGCAGAAGAGACGCGTTTGGGCTAAAGAACACAATAAAGAACACAATAAAGAAAACTCTTTGAATGAGAAGGTGTGTCTAAAGTTTTGGTCTGTACTGTACATGTCTTTGGACTGTGGGAGGAAACCAGAGTACACGGAGGAAACCCACCAAGCACTGGGGAAAACATGCAAACTCCATGCACACAGAGACGGGACTCAAACCTGGCCGTCAATCGAGCCCGGACCCTAGAGGTGCAAGGCGACAGTGCAGGTACGAGCCCCGCTCACTGTGGTTGCCAAACCCCATTCTACCTAGCCACTGCATACAGTGCCGATTCTAAGCCCGGGAAAAAAAATGGGAGGGTTGCGTCAGAAAGGGCATCCGGCGTAAAAATCTGTGCCAAAAGTTGTGTGTGGATCGCGTGTTAATGGGTGACAAGTGCTTGTTGGCTGCTTCGTCTTTCACTCTCCAGTCCAACTTATCCCAAACCATCTCAATTGGATTTAGATCAAGTTATTCTTGGGCAAATAGCTCTTATATAACCCTAGAGATGGGTTTGGGGCCATGGTCCTGTGAGAAAACAAATTATGGTCCCACTAAGTGCAAACCAGATGAGATAGCATGTTGCGGTAGAGCTAGTTTCATCACAGCATTTTACGGTTTAAGCAAGTGCACTTACGAATACGTTCAAAGTTCTTGAGATTTGTTTGGATTCACCATAGCTTCAAATCGTAGTGAAGGACTGTCTTTTCCCTTCTTTTTTTAAAACTGTACAGTACAGTTTGTAAAGTACTTGTAGTAGCACTAATGTGGCTATTGACTTTGTACCCACCCTTCCTCTGCACAATACAAGTGATTGTCTAAAGCAGATTAAGAAGGCATGAACGGTCACAAATTAACTCTTAACAAGGCACACCTTTGAATTGCAAAACATTCCAGGTGGCTACCTCATGAACTTGATGAGAGAATGCCATGAGTGTAACAAGATGTCCTCACAGCTAAATGTACTCTAGCTACTTTGGACAATCGAAAATATGAAACATGTTCTGGGTTCTTTTAACAGTTTTTGTTTACTACATACAGTACAGTAGTCCCATATGTGTTGTTTCATAGTTTAGATGTCTTTGATACTAATGTACAATGTTGAAAATAATAAAATAAAGACAAAAGTGGAAGATGTGTCCAAACATTGACTGGTAGTGTGTGTGTATCTATAAAAAATGAAAAAGACTGAAATATCCCATTTACATAAGCATGCAGACCCTTTGTTGTGATACTTGCATTCGAGCTCTGGTGCATCCTACTCCTACAGTATCAATGGTCCTTGAGATGCTTCTACAACTTCACTAGAGTCCATCTGTGCTTAATTTAATTCATTGGACAGAATTGAAAAGGCACACGTCTGCCTGTATAAGGTCTCGCAGTAGACGACGCGTGTTAGAGTGAAATCATAGCCATGTGGTCAAGAAAATATCCGTCTAGACCCACGAGACAGAATTGTGTCAAGACACTGATCTGGTGATGATCATTTCTGCAGCATTGAAAGTGTCCAAGAGCACGATAGCCTCCATCATTCTTAAATGAAAGAGCAGACTGAGTAATTAGGGATAAATGGCTTTGGTCAGAGAGGTAACCATGAACCAAGGGTCACTATAAGTTAGATCCTGAGTTGCCATTGTGGTGATGGAAAGGCTTACAGAAGGACAGCCATCAGTGCAGCACCAATGAGTTCGGTATAGTAGAGTGGACAGACAGAAGCCCTTTCTCACTAAAAAGCACGATAGCCCATTAGGAATTTGCCAAAAAGCTGCAGAAGAATTCTCAGACCATGAGAAACACAATCCTCTTGTCTGATGACATGGAGATTGAACTATTTGGAATCTGGAGATCAGGCACTGGACATCATCTTATTAAAGCCATTGCTGCAGTCAGACGTGATGGTGGTAGCCAGGTGCTGTGTGGATGTTTTTCTGCGACTGGGAAACGAGTCAGAACAGAGAGAAAAATGAATGCACAAAAATAAAGAGCTATCCTGAGGAAAAACTTGCTCAGGATCTCAGGCTAGGGGGATGGTTTACATTTTAACATGACAACGACCTTTTAAGAAAACACAAGAGTGTCTTCAGAACAATTTTGTGAAGTTAATGAAACGGCCCAACCAGAATCTGGACCTGAACCCAATAGAGAATCTCTGAAGAGACCTGAAAACGATTGTGACCATCCATCGTGGTTGATCTTGAACGATTTTTCCAAGAAGAATGAAAGAAACTTTCAAAAGAAAGATGTGCCAAGCTTGTAGCATCATTCACAAGTAGACATGAGGCTGTCTTGGCTGCCAGAGGCGCTTCAACTAGTACTAAGTGATGAGTCTGATGGCTCTTTTCTCTCTCTCTCTCTCTCATATCGTCTATCTTGCTTTATCCTGTATATGGGTGGTGGGGATCTGGAGCCTATCCCAAAAGACTTAGGGCACAAGGCGTGGTGCACACTGAACCGGGTGCCAATCAATCGCAGGGCACTCACATATACAATCATTCACACATTAAGGGCAATTTGGAAACACCAGTTAGCCTAATCTGCAGAAGACCATTGACCGTACACTCACCCCATACTTCTCAGTATTGTGTCAGGAAGGGCATCTGACATAAATCTTTTGCCAAGTTGTGTGCCGGACCAGATGGTACGCTATGGTGACCCCTTGAAGGGAGGCGGGACTCGAACCTGGATCCTGGAGGTGCAAGGCAACAGTGCTTGAATACTTAAAAATTTTTTTTTTATCAGACTCATACTACCTGTTTTTACTTTGTCATTGGGTACCATTATGTGCAAAATTATGAGGATTTTTCATTTCTTTTAACCTATTTTAGTGTCCTGCAAATCTTCTGTAATGAGTAAAACGACAAAAATTATCACCACGCTTGTTTTCTTCTCTTTATTATATATATATACATTTTTAGGTACAACATTGTGTGAAAGATCAGATGGCATAAGTGTCCCCAAGACCTTGTTGGGAAGTTTGTTTCAACACAAACTTCTCTTGTGGCTCTGTGACAAAAGGAACGATTACAAAAGCCTTTCTTTCATCTACAAGTACAAACTTCCGGAACCGTTCCTGTAGAAAGGGTTTACTCGTATGATCAGGTCTCACATAAGGATCTAAAAATAACTTCCTCTATTCGTTATTGCAGTACTGTATAGCTGTTGTTTGGGTCCCTATTAAAGAGGTGAAACGTCCCGTTTTCCAGCGTCACTTCGCTTTTCTTCACACTGTCTCCCCCTCCCGTCTCTCTCTCTCTCTCTCTCCTTCGCCTCCTCTCTCGGTTTTTTTTTTTTTTTTTTACCTCTCCCCACTCGGTGTCTCGTAGTTTAAAATGGCGGCGTTGAGCAGCGCCGAGTCCCCACCGGCCGTCTTTAACGGAGAGCCGATGGCGCACGACGCGGAGCGGGAGCCGGGCTCGGGGCTGGAGGCACTGAGCGCGGGGTTCAGCCCGGGGTTGTGCACGGCGTGTTCCGCGTCCGCCGAGGCCGAGCATCGCCACGACATTCCCGAGGAGGTACGCCAGCTCTGAGGAGAGGGAGAGGGAGGGAGAGGGGGGGGGAAGAGAGATCTGCCTGGATGGAGGAGACCTTCAGGAAACACCGGCTCTAATATGGATCGCGGGGGATGCGTTTGCACGGGAAGGGGGGCCACATGATGCACATATATACATTCACACAAAAACTAATTTGTTGCCGCAAGAGCACGGGTTATTGTGTGTCTATAGGTGTAGTGTGTGTGTGTGTACTGTATCTGTAGCTGGCCAGGTGCATCATTACAGCCGTGTCAGATACACAGAGCGGGTTCTTCCATGTTTTTCGCTGCAGTTCTCGCGGCCAGGGCCTCTCGCTCGTCTTTCACGCGCTGCATTTTCCCCGCGAGCTCACTGCAGCTGTGGCTATGCTGGTTAGCATCCGTGCTAGCGCGCGAGCTACACCGAAATACGCGCTCTCGGTTACACCGACATCCGAGGCAGCAGCTCGCGCAGTGCATTGTTCAAACCTGCAGCCTGTCCTCGATATGAACTCTGGAAACATTTCCTCGGTTCCTGATTTGTTTAGCTCCCATAAAACTCGCCTCGTTATTGCACGACTACCTGAAGGATGTTTACATTTGATATTACACACTCTCAGTATTTAGGCAGTGCTCTTTCAGGCGGTGTAATCATTTGTAGCCCGCGCTGGCCTTCAGTTGGTGTGTGTGTGTGTGCGCGCGCGACATCATTACAGGTGCCTGTTTTGAAGTCAATCTGCTGCTACAGCACACATGCTACTGATGCTAGCCTTATTAAAGGCCACCCTGACACATTAAATGTGTTTCTATGGAATAGTTTATGGTGTGTGTGTGTGTTTTTTAGCAGTTCTGGTGTTGGTTGACGTGGTGTATTTCTTATTGTTATTCCTGTGAGAAGATCATGGGGGACACTGCTAAAGCAAATGCAGTGCTGTTTAACAGGAAAAAAACAAAAGTCTCAAACATGAGGAGCGATGACGGTCATGGTTTCAGGATTACCTTTTAAAAACAACGCAGCAAGAGCTGCCCTTCTCATTTATCATTTTCCAGCGACATTCAGTGTCTTATCAGTGACAAATGCCTTATAGAACAAGTGGAGACAGCAGACGTTTGATTTAAATGTCTTGCCTTGGTCCAATTCAGTTCTTAACGTTGCACTAGTTTAAGATGATTATTGTACCAAATTGTGACCAGTGTGTCACCGTGGCTTTGTGGTCAGCTGCCTTGCATCTCCAGAATCCGGGTCCGATTCCCGCCTCGGGTCTGTGTGCATGGAGTTTGCATGTTCTCCAAATGCTTGGTTGATTTCCTTCAACAGTCCAAAGACATGCAGGTTAAGCTAACTGGCGTTTCCAAATTGCCTGCAGTGTGTATGTGTTTGTTTGTGTGGCCTGCGATGGACTGGCACCACTTTCAGGGTATACTTCTCCACATGCTCCAAGTCTCCTGAGACTTCAGGCCCCCTGCAACTCGGTACACAGGATAAAGCTGTATTGACGATGAGTGAGTGAGTGATGACCAGTATAATGAGAAATTTTGGTGGACGAGCGAATTAATGTGGCTTTAAATTATGCGATGTAACATGAGAGGGCGTGCCATTGTGCTTGAATATTTGCACCTGCAACTAATGAACCGTGACTGGCGGAGTTTGCAACCGACAGTTAGTGTGACAGTTATATAGCCAAATGGTGAGGAGAATAAACCATAGCGGTGGTGGACAGACTTGTAAATCTCAGAAGTTTCTCTATATGTTTCTACTTATTTTGCTTTAGATTACCAACTACATTGACTTCTAGGTTCCAGGGTTAAATCCCAAATATTGTTAAACAGAAAGCTGGTGCACTAGGGTGTACAATACCTTGTTAAACACACACTAAGTAGTGTGTGTGTGTGTGTGTGGACCAGGGGATCCTGACAAGGGGTTAGAGAGGGATTTGGGATTCAGTCTTGTGTTAGAATCTGTTTAGCTTTGTAACTTGACTTGGGTGTAAATGTACAGCATGGATGGTTCAGGGGCAATTTGGAACAACTTGGGAGCAGTTACTAAGGAAACTGATGCTGTTTAAGAGAACATAACATTGTGAGCTGTGCTGTCTTGCTGAAAGTACTCCTGTGACTGGTTTTAAATGTGGGTTTTGCCAGGAAGCTGTTTCTCTTTCCAGTACTTCAGACCATCCCAGCCTACGGTTCACTCATGCTGGCGACTGACAGTTATAAAAATTAATGATTGTTAGAACAACCCGTGATGCAGAGTAATACATGTAGTTAAACGTCCCGGTGCTGTTACTGTCTATTATCACCACTCATGGAGTGCCTCTCTTCAGATTACTTGGTTGAAAGTGTTGTATAATAGACGTTAAAAATGTACTGTATGCAATATTGTTGTTAACAACCCATGTGAACATTGGTACTTCTTTTGATATATCCTGTTTTATAAGCAGCACATTTGAAAAAATATGACGTTTGATTTAATTCTCATCTCCATCCCATGTTGTGACGTCATTGGTAACATGAATAGTTCTTACTTTCTAGCTGACATCTGAGGAGTTTGTGCCGAGAGTGATTAGTTTAACCTGAAGATCTTGGTTTGGAAAACCACTTTCAGTTAGAACTGATTGGTCCAGTTTACTAAAATTGAAACACTGGCATTATTAGTATTGGCATGAACGTTGAAGCTTGTCTTTTTGAGCAGAATATGAGGTGATGCATCGTTATCTTTATGTAGAGACGGATGAACGGCTAAACCCTACAGCAAAACTACAGTAGGAGTAAGGAGAGAAACAGCATTATTGATAATGTACAGAATGTAAAAAAAAAAAAAGTCTTAGAATTTTTATTACAGAGGAACAAAACCTTGGATGCTGTTGATAATCCTGAATCCCTTGGTAAATATTAAGATAAGTTTTGCATGTGATTAAGATGATTGCTGATTTTCTAAAACAAGGGCTATATGTAATGTTGAATTTCTCAATGACCTATAATAGCAGCGTTCAATGTTTTAGTATTTGTTGTAAGCATTTCCATTTTTTATAGCTGTCAAATATCATACTGTCTTGTCACAAAATAGTCTTTATAATCTAATTAGCTTGTGTGGAAATACACCAGGACTTAATTTATTACATGCTTTTGTTGCCTGTTTTTTATGGCCCAGTTCACCTGGGATTTGCTTGATGCTAGACCTTTTTGTGTTTGCAGATATTGCAAATAGATTTGGTATTTGCTCAGCTTGTGTGGCCTGCTGTCAAAATAATAATAATAATATCGTCATATAATGCAGTGTAAATAAAGGTGACCATTACAGTCCGATTTAAGATTTCCTTAAAAGAAACAAGACGGCTTTTTATGTTCATGACTTCACCAAGCCTGTCCATCTAGAGAGATTGTGGTCAAGTACTGACTTGAAGATAACCACAGCTAGAATGTGAGATGAAACTCACTTTCAGCCAAAAGTATTAGAAGTTAAATAAACAAAGTTAGGCTGAGTCTAGCTTCCAGTTCATTTGGCTCAGCTTCTGCTTAAGTGTTTGACACTGTCCTCGGTTAAGACATCTTCCTCTGAGCTGATATTTAGCTTTTACTTCTGGCTAAAGTTTTTGTCCTATGATTGTTGCCTCAACATATAAAGATTCATTTAGTGGGTGTGATGAATGCATAATTGGATTAAAGCAGTATTTAGTGCTGGTAAGGACATTAATTCAATCATTAAATCAGATCAATAAAAACACACCATAGTTGCCCCCCCCCCCCTTTTTTTTCTTTCATACAAGTTGGCACTCTGCCCCAGACGGTTTTTGTTCCCTAGAGACCGGACCCTTGTATCATCCCAAACGTCGTCGCTGGCTCCCGTTGAGGGGTTGCTACAGCGGACCATCCGACCTGCACAAGAACTTGGCACGGGTTTTACGCCGGATGCCCTTCCTTACCAAATCACAATTCTCTCATTTTATCCAGGCTTGGGACCAGCACTGCATCTAGCGGTTGGGTTTGGGCATCGGGTGGGAATGGAACCCGGGCATTCCGCATGACCAGGGATAGCATTAACTTTTACACCATAAAGAAGGATGTAAATTTGAGTTTGGAATATTTGACACAAACAAGCAGGATCCTCATTAGAATATTTAAAAACTTGATTTTTCTTTTTTTAATTTTTTTTATTTGCAGATATGGAATATCAAACAGATGATTAAGCTGACACAAGAGCACATAGAAGCACTTCTGGACAAGTTTGGTGGTGAACACAACCCTCCATCCATATACCTGGAGGTAAATTGAATGGATAAGAACAAACATGTGGTGAAGGAGAGCGTATGTTACAGCATGGGATGTTCAGGGTGCTGATGTGTTCCTTCTTCTTTTAAGGCTTATGAAGAGTACACCAGTAAACTTGACGCTTTACAGCAGAGGGAGCAGCAGCTGCTGGAGGCCATAGGGAATGGCACGGAGTTCTGCACCTCCCCCACTCCAGCACCACTGGAGGTCAGGTTGGGTGCGACCCAGAGCGCTGCTGCTGCCCCCAACACCTTGGCAGTGTTGCAGGCCCCAACTGACGCCACCCGCGCCAACCCACGGTCACCCCAGAAACCCATCGTCAGAGTCTTTCTGCCCAATAAACAGAGGACGGTGGTGAGTTTTTAGCTGCTCAATTACTGATCCCGCTAACGGTCATTAAAATGCCCAATGGGGCCAGGAAATGTGTTGTAAGTCCAAATCCTCACGTACACTGTCTCATCTTTGTCTGTAAATAATAGTTGATGGTACAGGCCAGTCATGGGAATCTTTATATCTGCAAAATAAAGCGGATTGGTCATCAGTGCATCATGCACAACGGTTTAAAAAAAGAAAATGATGGTGGCTTTAGATGTCCGAGGAAATATGTGTTAGTCCCATCCTCCTCGGTTGGTAGTCGTGTGATAAAATTTCCAAATATTTGCTCTGTTAAACCCGATGTATGTTTTATGCTCACGTCAGAGCAGGAACTGATGTTTGGGCAATTGGGCCAAGCAGATTTCACGGATTTGTAGCTGTTTTTTATTTTTATTGAATTTAATTTCATTCATGCAATTGGGTTCCGCAACCAGATAAAGATAAGAACCAACTCGCAAAAACAAAATGTTCAAATGGTATGTATGCTTGTTGTAATGGACTTTACAAACGTTGATGCTATAACTATAGCTTATGCTTCTAAATCCCACCACCTGCTGCACTACACACATTTTCAGAGGTGCCGTTTGGTTGGTGATGGAATTATTTTCCTGGGTACATTAATGAATAGAAGCACTGAAGATTCATTTTTTTCTACCAGATTGTAAAGAAAGTGTGAGTCTATAGTCACTTAGCAAATGTAGGTGACCTCTTTTATTTGAAGGAGCTTCTTGGTGTGACTCTTTCGGGTTAGAGTGAGTGAGTCTGAAAAAGGTTGGGGGAAATTTTCTGCGCTTGTGGTTTCTCCTGTCTTTAGGTTCCAGCACGTTGTGGGATGACTGTAAGGGACTCCTTAAAGAAGGCTCTGATGATGCGAGGTCTGATTCCAGAATGCTGTGCTGTCTACAGGATTCAGGATGGGTAAATGCACAGAGCACCACTACATGCATACTAATGCGAGTGCGCGCGAGAGAGTGCGCGCGAGAGAGTGCGCGCGAGAGAGTGCGCGCGAGAGAGTGCGCGCGAGAGAGTGCGCGCGAGAGAGTGCGCGCGAGAGAGTGCGCGCGAGAGAGTGCGCGCGAGAGAGTGCGCGCGAGAATCAACCACAACATTCCAACTGCTTATAAACCAAGTGAATAGCAGCAATACAGTACATACCAAGAGTGGTCCATGGATGGCCGAACAGAACAGCAGTGGCTGAGTTAAATTTTATTGAGCATTATAAATAATTAAAAAAAAATTACTAGCACTCTGGTTATATTAAAACTTTTGTTGGCCACATTGTCTTAACAGCGCTTTCTGCATAAGGCTCCTGTCAGATGTTAATGTACATCAGTTCATTTGTAACTGTGGTCTGAGAAAAAATGGATGCCCCAATTGTGATTTGCACAAAAGAAGAGCAGTGTAAATTGATTAGTTATTTGTGGTCTAAGGGTGCACCAGGTGCCGAAACAACTTGGGGTAGAGCACAAAAAGAAGTGTTTGGATATCTACAAACAAAATTTGGACTGAGATGACTCTGCTATCTAAGAGCGTTGCGATCTTGCCTGACGATGCACGGCCGCACCCTTCTGCCCACACTGTCGACACGCTGCAAAAACTTTGTTTTAAGGTGTTAAAGCATCCGCACTACAGTCCTGATCTTTCACCCGATTGGTCCGCTGAAAGCAGCCCTACGAGAACAAAAATTCACTTCTGATGAAAAAGTGAAGACTGCAGTGCATTAGTGCAGCCTATAAAAAAAAATAAAAAATTGAACGAGCAAATATGAAGGCTTGTTGACGGATGGACAAAGTGTGTTCATCTTGTAACTCCGTCTATTAATAAATATATGAAGCTTTACGTACCATAAAGTGAATGCTTTGAACTGGGTGGGGTGCTAATATTTAACATGGTCTTTAAGGAAATGATACATTTTCACCACTTCTGCCAGCATGGCAAGGAGTAACCATAACTTTCCATTGCCCTCGTCAGAGAGAAGAAGCCCATTGGCTGGGATACAGACATTTCTTGGTTAACTGGGGAAGAGCTTCACGTAGAGGTTTTAGAGAATGTTCCCCTGACAACCCATAATTTTGTGAGTATCATAAAATTATTCTAATATTACACTGAAGTAATTATAACGTTTAAGTTGCCATAGAGAGCAAAAGGAGAACCATTCGGTTTGTCTTTTCTAACTTTTGGATTCATTTGCTATAAAGGTTTTTCCGAGTAGACTGTGGGTTGCATGTGGTTTGTGACATGAAGTAAGACTTTTACCGTAGCACATAACCAACAGGTCAGATGTTTTAAAAGTCATACAAAAGGTTTACATTTTAATAACGCTGAATATTAGCAATATTCGGCTCGGGAATAAATGCACGAATTTGTTAGCACTCTTGGAAAATCCCGGCTAAGATTGTTTAGAATATTAGGCTCCATAAAATAAAAAAAGTTCTGTAAACAGCATCATGCATTTGTTTAACAATATATGATCAGTTAAATGGAAAGTAGATATTTCCTTAAATCAATATTCAGGGCTCTGAACCAAGCTCTCTACTATAGCAGACCTAATGACCATATGCAAATAAAACTCTAGGCCCATTTCGACGACTCATGAACCAGTGTGGCATTTACGTAAATTATTTAGCGGAAGGCAGCTCATCGGACCAGACAGTAGACACGGCTAGAAACGTTGTCCGCAAGGAAAAACGCTCCACAGGTTTTGATTAGTGAACTCACTTTCCAGGTGAGGAAGACCTTCTTCACGTTGGCCTTCTGCGATTTCTGCCGGAAGCTGCTTTTCCAGGGCTTCCGCTGCCAGACGTGCGGCTACAAATTCCACCAGCGCTGCAGCACCGAGGTGCCGCTCATGTGCGTCAACTACGACCAGCTCGAGTGAGTGTTTCACGGGACTGAAGCTCGTCAGTCTTTCAGTGCAAGCTGATGATAAAGTTCCAAAATCTGAGCGCTTTTGTTCCTTCTCTCCATAGTTTATTATTGACCTCCAAGTTTCTGGTGCACCACCCCATGACCCAGGAGGAGGTGTCTTCAGAGGGCACCACCCCTGTGTCCGAGGTGTGTCCATCCATCCCACCATCTGACTCCATGGGGTAAGACCAGTCGTTTTGCACGAGGTGTCGCAATCAAATGCCGTAACTGTGTAACCGGCGTCCTCACTCGCATCGTGTCCCTTTCGTCCAGGTCGCTGTGCCATCCGACCGTGTCCCCGTCCAAATCCATCCCCATCCCTCAAAGTTTCCGGCCAGGGGAGGAAGACCACCGCAATCAGTTTGGCCAGAGAGACCGCTCTTCCTCAGCCCCCAACGTCCATATCAACACAATCGAGCCAGTCAACATTGATGTCAGTAAACCACCTAATTTTTTTATATTTATTTATTTATTTATTTATTTTTTCACCATAAAAAAAAAAAAAAACACTGTTCGTGATTACGATGAGTCCGAAATGTTCATTTTCACTTCCTGTTTTAGGACTTGATTCGTGATCAAGGTTTACAGAGGTCGGATGGAGGTATGAGTTTCACAACACCCACACACGTACACACATCCACACACCCACATACACACTGAACAGTTTTAACTCATCTTTTATCTTTGTTCCATCTCTGCACCATTCGCTTTAGATAGTTCAAGTAAGAACACAGGATGAGCACAGTATGGGTTTTTTTTCATAGTTTTGCTGAGTAGGCTAGTAGCTACTGTATTAACACACAGTGCGCTTAACACACAATTAGAAGCAAACCTGTACTGTACAGTACTTTGCAACGTCTCTGACACGCCCATTCTGTCTGGCACATTCCTCGGTCTTTGGTGTTTATCATCATAACCACATTTCAGGCTCCACCACTGGACTCTCGGCCACACCCCCTGCCTCCCTACCCGGCTCCCTGACCAATGTGAAGGTGCCACAGAAGTCACCGTGCCAACAGCGGGAACGCAAGTCGTCATCCTCGTCCGAGGACCGCAATAAAATGGTGAGGAGTTACTGTATCACTGTTCTCATATCACACGTTCACCAGAACCTGGATCATTCTGATCTTGGCCGCTTGTGTAGAGCTTCTCCCCAATGACTTGAGCTCAAATGTACCTTTTACCCTACTTATGTCATGTCATGGAGTAGTTCAGACAATATTTCTTCACAGGAAATATTTTAATACCGTTCTTTAGAATGCGTTTTGTCATTCATTTCCTGGATTGTGGTGATGTGTGATAGAAAACACTGGGCCGACGGGACTCCAGTGACGACTGGGAGATTCCAGAGGGGCAGATCACGCTGGGCCAGAGGATAGGATCCGGGTCTTTTGGAACTGTCTACAAGGGAAAGTGGCATGGTGTGTCTCTCAAAACATTCTGCATTTGCATTATATTTCCACAAACAAATACATGCGTGATCGTGATGGTACAGTGATGTAGTAGGTGATGTTCCCACCTAACAGCTTCAGCATCCCCAGTTCAACTCCAATGTCAGCACAGGTTGTCCTCCCACCTCCTTAACACATGTTAGTTGATAGATTGACTGTGCTCAAGTGTTCCTTGGCCTCCACTGATAGCCTAACCATCATAAAGCGCTTCCTGATTTTTTTTTTTTTTTTGTTGTTGTTTTTACTTCTTAAAAATTCAAGTGAAGCAAAGATTTGCTTAAATCAAGTAATTTGTACTCTTGTGTCACAGAAAATGTGACCTAGGTGACGACAGTCACCCAACATGGAGCCATACATACACACACTTTGCTCTTACTGATTTTTAAAAATATATATATATTTGTACGCAGGTGACGTGGCGGTCAAGATGTTGAATGTCACTGCTCCCACTCCTCAACAACTGCAGGCGTTTAAGAATGAAGTAGGGGTCCTCAGGTAAGGCCGTGTCGTGCTCTCTTGCTGATTTGCAGAATACTGTTTTTAAAACTCCGTTCATGCAGAGGAGTGCTGCACAATTCTTAACCAAAAGTCTTAGGCGCCATATTATCTGTAGTTTATTATGTCTGTATTATTATGTACAAGACGAATCCCTACAAATATACACTATAATTAATGAATAAATAACATTACAGAAGAATATCTGCATGGCTGTAAAGAAAGCGACATATTACATGACAGACCAGTTTTCAGATGGGGAAAAAAAACATCAGTAATGTCGACTCCTGCGTTTTGCATGAAAATAGAAAGGAGCGAGTGTGACGAAGTTACTAAAAGAACTGATATTCTCCAGCATGCTTAGGAAAACCTAACAGCTGTTTTACATAGAATACTGCACACATCTGTATCGAACACGACCGCTTACGTACAAGCAAAGAGTTTCCACATATTCCAAATATTGACCGTTTATTGTTAATGTTATTACTTGGTGCTCTTTATAGAAGTTTCTTTTAATGTAGAAATGTTTTCTAAACATCATTGCATGTGGCTTTTGTTTTGATGTTTTTCCAAGACTTTTGCGCAGTACTGTAAATAAAACAGCTGTTAGGTTTTACTGCGCATGCTGGAGAAAAAATGAGTTCTTTTGGTAACTTTGTCACACTCGCTCCTTTCTATTTTCATAATAGATCATTTTAATAATAACTAAAAAACTTTGTTAATTTTTACGGTGCAAAAATAAATATTGGGTATTGCCTTTTTTCCCCAAACTGTATACAAATATAAGGATACTATATAATTCAGATGCCTGTAGAAAAGAAAATAATATCATAAATAATAGTCCCCACAGATGTTCTTTATAATGCCGTATTGCCTCTACCATTTTCACAACAAAGGTTAAGAAAGATTGCTAGATATTACAGTATAAAATGTGCCTGTATTCCTAATTTTATACCTCCATCTTACGATGGTACATCACTTCCCTTATCCTGCGGCTAAGTGTTGGTGGAGTTGTGTCTTTACTTTAGTCAGTATCCGTCTCCTAGCCAAAAGAGAGCAGTAGTAGTCCAATATTTAAATTTTCCTTTTGCTAAAACTAGTGTTTATCAGGGCCACATTACTACTATGGGAATCTCTCCAAATAGTCCAGAGAAGGTCTGAAAAATATTGGTCCAGAACATGTAAAGTCTTGGACATGTCCAAAACGTATTGTCCTTTTAACGAGATCATTTGTGCCAGTATTTGTCATTAGCCTAGGTACATTTTTGGATACTCCATATATAAATTTTTTTTTTTGTGTTTAATAAATTTTCCATCCTTGCAGCAGAGCAGGTGGGGTTTTCGGGTTTTGCTCACAGACCTGGTAGTGACTCCCTGGCAGTCCTGTCATGATGGAGCCTAAACACAGAGCCTCTGCTGTCCTCAGTATATTATTAAAGCAGTAATTCGCAAATCTCCTAACCATTCCCTTTGCTATTTAATTGATTATTTTACTATGGATCAGTCTTATTATGATTTCAGTGTCGTAAAGTTGATAGTGGTATATATTCTGGTGGTTAAACTTATTGGTTGTGTTGGTAATACACAAAAATCATCCTCATTGTTTAAATGTTACGTAAATCTAAACAGTGTTCGTAGCAGCCTACAGGTATCTCAGAAATGACACATAGTTCTTGCTTGACTGGCTGTCCTACAAACCACGTGTCGATGTGACACACTGTATGTAGCTGCAGATACAGATCTTTGCTGTCACAGGAAGGGTGCAGTTTTAGCCTTAACTGAGGGTGCAAAAGGTATATTCAATAATCACATTGTTCTGATATATTGCTTAAATGTGGTGATGGAGAAATATTTTTTATTTTTTATTTTTTGGCTTATGCTTAATTAAACCTTATATTCAGCGCAGGTCTCTTCACCCCCCCCCCCCCCCATCCCCATCCCCATCATTACCACCATCTCTGTACGTTTTTATCAGAGATGCTGGTTGAGCACAAATAAGGTCGATGCACGTTCGACACGTTCTGTAACATCTGCAACACAACCTTGCTCAATTGCGCAACAAGGATATCTGATGGGTTTTTTTTTTTTTTTCATTCGATGGTAACAGTGTACACTTTTCTGGTACAGTTTACTTACAGTAAACAAATGGCTAGGTAAATGTTTTTTATTTACATGCTCCATTAAGACTACGACCACTTAACGCCAAAACGTTAACGCATTTTACAGGGACCAGGTTCTGCACAGTTTGACATTTTTACATTTCCAAAACCAATATACTGTACTCTATCACTCACTCACTCATCATCTATACCGCTTAATCCTGTATTCAGGGTCACGGGGGCCTGGAGCCTATCCCAGGAGACTTTGGGCACATGGCAGGGTACACCCTGGACAGGGTGCCAATCCATCGCAGGGCACAGACACACACACATACACTCACTCATTCACACACTACGGGCAATTTGGGAAAGCCAATTAGCCTAACCTACATGTCTTTGGACTGTGGGAGGAAACCGGAGCACCCGGAGGAAACCCACCAAGCACGGGGAGAACATGCAAACTCCATGCAGACAGAGACGGGAAACGAGCCTGGCCGAGGATCGAACCCAGACCCTGGCGGTGCAAGGCGACAGTGCTAATCACTACACCACCGTGCCACCTGCACTCTATCAGTGTCTGTATATTTGACTTGCTTTGTTCCGTGGTAGCCTCTGGATTTTTTATTTATTTATTGTCCAATTTGCTTTCAGGAAAACTCGACATGTCAATATTCTTCTCTTCATGGGCTACACCACCAAGCCGCAGCTGGCCATAGTGACTCAGTGGTGCGAAGGCTCGAGCCTCTACCACCACTTGCACATAATCGAGACCAAGTTTGAGATGATCAAACTAATCGACATCGCCCGCCAGACGGCCCAGGGCATGGAGTGAGTTGTTGGCATGGGTTAATGTTCTACATGTGAATGTATATTGAGAGCCATTGTAGAGAACTTTTATAATATTAGTGAATTTTGTACAGTCATGACTGTAATATTGTTATTTTTTTTACCCTCCCCAGCTATCTACATGCCAAGTCCATCATTCACAGAGACCTAAAGAGCAACAGTATCCTTGCCGGAGAGCAGACCTGAAACGATTTACACAATAGAGCAGTGTTAACTTTGTGATTCTGGTTGATCAGGGTTTTTTTTTTTTTTTTTTTTTCCAAATAAACTACAGCAGCAGATCTCTCAAAATGTTACTCAACACTGATGGTCGCCAATTTCCTTGTAAGAGTTTTCTAGTTTAGGAGAGTCTTTAGCACAGAGGATATTTGGGAACATGACAAGCGAAAGCTTGGTTAGGGAACAACTGCTGAGCTGCTAGAATATTCGTGAAGCCTTAAACATAAAGGTTGAAGTTATCTTCACTGTAAATATTAGTGCACCAAATGTATTCCTGCCATTCCATAATCAATTACCAAAAAATCCCGTTAGCATTGTGGTGTAGGAGGAATAAAGCAGTAAAGTGATGGGGCAAAGAGAAGTAACCTTTTAGTTGATTTTAAGGATTATTTCAACAAGCAAAGAAAACAACTGAAATCGCAGGAATTATGGGTTAAGAACTTTCCAATGGATTATCCTCTGGGGGCAGAGTTATGATCTGGGGTTGCTTCAGTTGGTCAGGATTAGGCTCAGCAACATTATGAAGTCAACTGATGACGAGATGAAGAGTGGTTCTGGCAGCATGAGAAAACATTTTCACTACAAGAATGCAAGAAAATTATTCTGCTCCAGTAGGAAAATATTATGACGTTGCATAAGGTTATTAAAAATAATTCCATAGCGAGGCCACGGCTAAAGGTGACCTTTATGAAATATTAGTGTGTGACTTTTTTTTTTTTTTTTTTTTTTTTACTGGTAAAGCCATGTGTGTTTTTGAAATGTACTGTATGAAGATGAACCTTAACCTCGCGTCTTACCAGATATCTTCTTGCATGAGGATCTGACGGTCAAGATTGGTGATTTCGGTCTGGCTACAGTGAAGTCACGCTGGAGCGGATCGCACCAGTTTGAGCAGCTGTCAGGCTCAATCCTGTGGATGGTAAGTGAACGGTTCGGATGCTCTGGCTCCTTTATTGAGGTTGCCAGGCAGAGAGGCCATGCCAGTTCTATCAAGGATGGCATGACACTCGTCCTTTATTAAGACTGACCGGAACAAATACAAACCTCCCTCTTTAAGGATGACGGGCTCAGACGCCATAACTCCTTTATTAAGACTGATGGCCACACCTCCTTATTTAAGAATGGTTGGCACAGACGCTCCGCCGGGTATAATATCACACGTTTGTTTTTCTGACACTTAGTCTGTTTAGAGTCATGGAGGGGACATCAATCTTTTCTCCAGGGAGCTCAGAGCAGAAGGAAGTGTGCACCCTAGATGGAGTGCCAACCCGTAGCAGGGCACAAGCCCACAGACACATGGACATCACAGGAAACACCAATCAAACAGTCATGTCTTTGCACTGTGGGGGAAATCCGAGTTAATAACCAGAATGCATGCAGTGAAAAGATGTTTTGTGATTTACTTTTATACACACCACTTGTGTATTGTTAACCCTGAGTCTTATTTTGAATGAGCCCTTTAGACAAAGCTAAGCATGTTTTCTTTAGTTAATGAAGTTCTTCTTCATCAGGCTCCTGAAGTTATTCGACTGCAGGACAAGAACCCGTACAGCTTTCAGTCAGATGTCTACGCATTCGGTATCGTCCTGTATGAGCTCATGTCCGGGGCGTTGCCTTACTCCAACATCAACAACAGAGACCAGGTGAGTGAATCCATACTGAAGCGGATCGAAGCTTTTTATCCCTCCGTTGCACCAGCATGTGCAATATGTCCCGTACGTGCACCTGAAACGACTGCAGGGTGCCGCTTTTGAATATCTTCCTCCTGCTGCAGATCATCTTCATGGTGGGCCGAGGTTATCTCTCCCCTGATCTGAGTAAAGTGCGCAGCAACTGCCCCAAGGCCATGAAGAGACTCATGGCTGATTGCTTGAAAAAGAAGAGAGAGGAGCGACCTCTGTTCCCTCAGGTAACTGAGCAGAGTTTTTTTTTCTCCTTCTTTCGTTCGTTTATCAAATTAGACGAGAAGGCGCATGTCCTCGTCAAGAGCTGGTTGGCTCTTGGTCAGTACGAGTTCAGGAAACCCACAGCTCTGCACAGGGTTTCAGTATTTTTTTTTTCAGCTCCTATTCCTGATAACCAAGACTTCAGGTAATAATTCAGTCTGTAAGGTAAATTGGAGTCTAACCGAGACGTCCTCAGAGATGTTGATTTAGCTGCATTTTCAGTGACTACCACAAGATGGAGGCAGAGTATCGAATCACTCCCGCCATGTTGCGTTGACAAGACCCTGCTTTACCATATACAGTTATACATGCAAACATACAAATATTTATTTTAATTTTTTTTCCTTTCTCTTACGAATCAACATAGACTGGGTTGTAATAGTATGCATAGGTTTTCTGGAAGGAGAATTTTATTCAAGGATTTGTGGAAGGAGTCTCCAGTGTCAGCTGAAGGAACAACCTTCAGGGTTTTCGCCTTTTGAAATACTGAATAAAGATGAGGAGAACAATGTGTTCGATTAGTCAGACAATGTTATTGGCAAGTTATGGTGGTAAATGAGGCGAGAACACCTGAACACCATTCAACACATATATATATACTGTATATGATCATTTTTGTTCATTTTATTTCATCTCAGATCCTAGCCTCTATTGAGCTGTTGGCACGCTCGCTACCCAAAATCCACCGCAGCGCCTCAGAACCGTCCCTCAACCGCGCTGGCTTCCAGACAGAAGACTTCAGTCTGTACGCCTGTGCCTCGCCAAAAACACCTATTCAGGCTGGAGGCTATGGTAAACACACACACGCCTCTGAACTGTATTATCAGGAATGTCTTAATCTGTCTTCTTTTTTTCCCCTTTAAACACTTGAGTTTTTTTTTTTTTCTTCTTTTAGGGGAGTTTTCAGCCTTTAAGTAGTGCTGCTGCAGACTCAAACACACATCCCTGGTCACTTTTTCTCAGATGTCTTGTGTTCCTACAGTGGGTTCATCGTTAAAACTGAAAAAATAACAAAAAAACATCTAATTTCGAAGAATGTGCTGTTTTCCTTCCTCTTAACCCGAAAGCAATGGTATTGACAGAATCACTAATTTAAAAATGAGTTAAAAAAAAAAAAAAAAAAAAACAGCTGGGCATCATGGCTGAATAATAAAAAAAAAAAAGTAATAAAATCAACACAACCTAAAAATCCCAACGACACTGATTGCAGAAACACGAGGATGACCACTGGATTAAAACAAAAACAACAAAAAAGGGACAAATGAAGGAATTTGAAGTCTTGCTACGAAAGCAGGGAACTTAATGACGCCCCGTCCAACCCCTCACTTTCTTACAAATTGGCACTGGCCAATCAAAGTGCAGGACAAACACCCCGCCCAGCCCCGCCCCGCATTGCCTTGCTTACTGTTCACTGGGAGACATGATGAAAGGTCCAAGTTGAAGCCAGAAGACATGAACGGTGTTCAGTTTAGAGAGATCACATCTGGGACATTCCCTCAAGTTAATCTGTCAAAGGATGGACTCTACTTCTGACTCTCTTCAAAAATGATCAGATATAGTCCAAACAAATATTCTGTTTAATACGACAAGCTTACTTTGGGAATCAACAAGCCTACTGTCAGCTTAAACCAGTTAAATTTTTCTTTATCATAACCCCCCCTACTGTTCATACACGGTTGTGCGAGCTAAAAGAAAGGAACTCTGCCTCACCAGAGCCTGGAACATTAACTCAAAGAGCTGTTTCACTTTTTTTTTTTTTTTCGGTGAATTAATGGACCTGTATGAAGAAGACTGTTGATCTAGGATGAGTTTACGGATAGCGGTTGCTGATTCTCCATCAGCATGTTTAGTTGCACACTGTAGATCTTTCGCGTCGTGTCTGAAGCGTATGTCTTTGCTGCTGCTACACTCACTGTGAGGTGGCCGTGTGAAATGTTGCACTCGCAGACGTCCCCGGGCGAAACCTACGTACGCTTCGTCTTTTCTTCCCGGCTTTGACTTCAGACTTCGATGGAGGCAGGCCATCCTTGGAGACTAAACATGTGAAATTTGATACGTCTTCATTCCAGTGTGTTTGTTGTTAAAACGGTTATTTTTTATGTCGTTTCGATCGTTTCCATGGACAGGCAGGCCTGCAGATGTAGATTTATTTATGTAGCTTTAATTTTATTGTGTATTTGTGTTTGTGTGTGTGTGTGTGTGTGTGTGTGTGTGTGTGAGCGAGAGAGAGAGATTTTTTTTTCTCTTCACCCCGCTGAGAGGGTTATTTTTAAGTGTTTGTTTTCTGTGGTTGCATAAATGGATGATAAGCTGTGTGTCCTTTGCACTTTTCTAAAGCAGATTGATGCAAACAAGCAATTTGCCTTTCTATGGACAGAACATTTTGTCAGAGTGTTTAAAGCATGACTTAAAAAAAAAAAAAAAAAAAAAAAAGGCACAATCACAACAAGATTTAAAATTTGCTACACATTATGAGAGAAGGCCAAAGGGATAAAGCTAAATAAAATAAATCAGTTGAAAAAATCATAGCATCATTTTTGACGGCCTGCCCCTGTGATGCATGAGACTTGTTTCTCAGCGTCTCAGTTAAAGCTCCAGCTCTGTTCAGTGATCCTCACACAGATGTTTGAAGGCTACAGTAACCCTTGTAATCTGTTACAATGGAGATAAATATAAGGACTTGTACCTAATGGCCTATTTCTATTTTGAAGGATTGTATTGTATGTTTTTTTTTTCTCTTTCGTTCTTTTTTTTCTTTTTTCTTTGCCTTGTGCTCTGTAAAGTCATTAAGCCGAAAGCATCCACGATGATGTTTAGGTTCTGTTGGATATGACCTGATCCACTTTCAGATGTTTAAACGGACTTATTCTTGCCCACATGCCGTGGACCGTGGTTAGTCCTCATTTTACACTCGGCATACACAAAGCGGCAAGTTTTTAAGAGTGCTGTATTTTTTTTCGGGAGGTCCTTGTTTTATACGAGAATTGTTACAAAACAGGTTTTCTTTCAAATGATTGCTTTCATTGTGGCACACTTGGGGAACACCTTTTTTTTTTTTTTCCCTGCTAAAACTAAATTCCTTCTCACACATCTTCCCTCCTCCATCCTGGTTTGTATCTTAGTTTGACTTCCTCGTATCTCGTTTCGTTCCTTTGCCCTGCCTGCACCTTCAAGCCGTAGTATAAACAAATTCAACCGAGAACCATCGTAGAAGCTTTTGGGAGACTCTTTTCACTTGTAAATAGCTGTACAAAGAAAATACTGTCTGTTTGCTAGGAGGCATGGAGTTAAACAACAAAAATGAGTTATACAATGTTTCCAATGAAGAAATAAAGGTTAAGAAAAAGAGATTTTGATAGATGAAATTCTGAAGAAAAAAAAATCTGTGTAAAAATATTTAAGACTGTATAATATAAAAGGAGAAAGAGCTTAATGTATTTGTTGTGAATATGAAAAACTGATATATTAAAGAAGTGCATGAAAACCTGGGATTTTTCTTTTTTTTAATAGATAATTTTTCTTTATGCTGGTGGTGAAAATTGGTGCACTGCTCTAAACGCGATGAAGTAATTTACTATTCTTATTTTAACTACTTTTACATTTATAAATACACTCAACCATTTTAAGGATACCTGTTCAACTGCTTATTAACTCAAATCTCTAATCAGCCAATCACGTCGCAGCATTTCAATATATTTAGACCTGTAGACATAGTCAGGATGATATGCTGAAGAACAAACCGAGCATCAGAATTGGCAAGAAAGGTGATTGAAGTGACTTTGAACATAGCATGGTTGTATGTGCCAGGCGAACTGGTGTGAGTATTTCCGACAGTGGGTGCCATTCCTGTCAGCTAACTATTGGAAAATGAGGCTAATTTCTGGACTTCCTGAAGCCATGAGGAGGAGACGCTTCTTATATAGTGGTATGTCATGGTATTCAGGCCATGAGGTAGGATGGATGACCACATATCACTCCCAGTAGAACGGTTGGGCACCACATGGTTCACGTTGGTGGTGCAGATATCTTAAGTGTTAACTGTGCATGTGCTGCACACTTGTGCAGTCATGTTAAGAGCTTCGATAAGAAGAGGAGCTTTTGCACAAGGTGGGGGAAAAAAACATCCAGAATGTTAGAGGTACAGGTAAAAATAGTTAAAAATTGTTGCATTTCCTGAAACAAGTCATTGCATCTTTTGTTTGCCTCTTACTCCTGTCGGAAGGTAGTTTTACAGTATATCACACTGTACAATATTTGAAAGTATTATGTTCACTGCTATGGACAGATGTTTTTTTTTTTTACCAGAGCCTAAAAAAGGATTTTCCACTTAGAAGGAGATCAATACCAGTGTTTTGAGAATCAAACTATTATTATTAAACAAAAAATCATAGCCGTGATTATAAGAACTTAATTTTATTTATTGTGGTATATAAAATGTATATTATATGTTCTGTCTGTCCGTATGTCTGTATCTCTGTATGTCTGTCCAGCCGATTTTGTGGCAGCATCACACAAAACTGGGTGGACAGAATTTAATGAAACTTTGCCAGTCATTCGATATTTGCCCGAAGTTAAATCTGCGCCATCAATTAAATAAAGTGTTGAGTAGATGAGACAGATCACCTCACAGCAGCCATCGGTGTTTCGGACTGAATACAGCGCTTTTTGCCCTCGAGCTGGAGCCAGAGCCAATCAACGCGTAGTTTACCGTAAATACACAGAGTATGCGGAACACACAGAAACGACCGTAATGCTCCCACAAAGCGCCAAACGAAGCACAAACAAGCGCGTGACACAGCACGGCTTACTCCAAAAGAAGGTTTGTAACTTTCCAATACTGAATTCATTTTAAAGACGAATGGATAAACCATTGTGTGTTGATTCCTATGTAGTTTAAAACCCAGTTTGTTTCGAAACCGTGTTGCTAATAAACGCGGTGATGTGAAACGCCATTATGAGATAGAACACGGCTGGTTAGACCCGACATGGTGAGCGCGTGTAAACTCCGCGGACTGGGACTGTTAGCCGCTCAAATCAAACTGTCCAGTTAGAGTGATGTTGTGAACAGTCGTGTGCCGGGTTTAATAACTTACTTCAGCCAGGGAGTGCAGTGTGTATGTGGCTGACGACGAAAGAAGTGGAATTTACTGTATCGTAACCAAGGCGTGAGATACTCAACCTTACAAAATGTGATTTCTTTGTATTAATACTGTAAGTCATGCAGGGAGTTCTGTCGTGCGGAAGGACAGACACGTACTGTACTTGGGCTTCAACCTGAAATAATAAAATCACTGATTACATGGGATTTTTCTAGTTATACGCTAGTATGAAATATTATTTTGTAATATCAATTACTACCAACAAAAGGAGCAGTCTATATAGTGCTGGGCGATATGCCCTGTAAATTAAATCCCCATTTTTTTAAAGACCAAATTCGATTAAAAAAAATTTTTTTTTTGCTTAAAATAAATAATAATAATAATAATAATAATAATAATAATAATAAAAACAAACAGTATAGGTTTTTTATTATTATTTACTTAAGCAAAACGATATAACCAAACATTACCTGCTTATTTGGATTAAAAGTATATATATTAAATCACTTAAACAATTTTGCAAACCACATGCAACTTACATGCTGAATAAAATCAAACAGGATCCTGACAGCATTTTTTTTTTAAAACTGTGTATCTGGGCATAATGTCTTTAGTGATATAACACGACACAACATCAGTAATATCTTTCCATCGAGGCTCTTATCATCTGGGATACAGTGTGGAAATGTGCTCGCTGTTTTCACTTGGCTTTTAGCGGGTTTGTCTTGTTTAGCTCGCAGCGGCAAACACGACGCCGATTCATCAGTGTGTCTCTGTTTGAGGTGCGCGAGGAAATTAGCTTCTTTTAGTTGCCACAAACTTCAGACAACTTTTACACCGGGCTTTGGCTTGTTCAATGTGTAAAGTTGCGAACCCCAACAATTTCCCTACGACTGAAGAAACAGCGCCTCTGTTGGACACGAGCTCTTTGGTTTCATCAGCGCGCGCTGCCGTGTTGTATCTCGTATTTCCCACGTGTGAGTCACGGAGGGGGCGTGGCAGAACTACAGAAGCTCGCGGTGCCGCACCAAAGTGAAACTGTAAAATCGATTTAAAACTCTCACAAGTGAGCGGTTAATTAGGCGCGCCATCATGTGGTCGGACAATCTCGCCTCTTAATTATTCTGCCATTGGTGCAATTACAATTTATCTAATATTTTAATAAAAAATCGCGATACCTTGATTTAGGAAAAAAAATTAATCGTCTTAAAACATAAATTCGAATTAATCGAAAAAATCGAAAAAAATCGCCCAGGCATATATACGCTAAGGCCAAAGCTTTCACATACTGTACAATTTTTGTTGCCTGTTTACAAGAAGACTTTTAAAGTATTGTCATCAGTATGCTGTACTGTATGTAGTATTGAATTTATTAAGATGTTGAACTTCATAGTAGCGGTTAATGGCTCATATCAAATTAGATACTTACAGTTTTATGTATTTGCCTTTTTTTTAAAAGAAGTATTTCTTTACATTTTATAACTTTATTATGGCCATTGAATACAGTGTTTCACTATTATAAAAGCCTTCCTTTTGCAGCCTGTTTTATGTCTGTACCAGCGTTATTGTGATGAGGTGGGAACTGTTTGCTAAGCGGGGCAGGGGGTGTCACACCTCACCTATTTAAACACAGAGCTAAACACAGAGTTACGCTGCTCTACATCAGTCCTGGGGGCATTAAAATGATTTACGTCTTTGTATATTAATAATATCCAAAGAATACATTTTCTGAAGTAACCGCCGCCCTTCTGCTCTTTATGCAAAGTACACCCGTAGAAAGATTGGTCTTTAGAGGTTCAACGAAACATTTTCTTAAAGGGAAGCCTTAATTTTTAGGATTCAAGGACATATAAAATGAGGAAGTTCTCGATGGAACCTAGTGTGCATAAGGTCTTGGTGACACCTTATGATTAAATTCAATTGGATATAACATTTTAATTACACATTACACAGGAAGTTACTATATATATTTGTAATTTTACTATTTAATAACATTATTATTACGGAAGTATATTTTTAAAATGTTTTTAGCTAGTTATAGGTGTAATCAAATTCAGTGCCCCCCAGACACTCTCTCTCTCTCTCTCTCTCTCTCTCTCTCATTTTAGTCAGTTACAGCTGTGTATTTTTACTCCCATTTTCCCCCTAGTCAACGGTTGCCAGAGGTTACGGTTTCTGTTAAAGTAAAAATTCACTGTCGGTGGTGACTCCCACTTTTCTGTGAACTCTCACGAAAAACTGCAGCGTTCTTTTGTGAGGTAAACAAGAGAAAGTCTCCACAGGACTCTCAGCAACCGCAAGGTAGTAAATACGCAAAATATCATATTTATCATAAGTAGCTGGCAAATGGTCTTAGAGGACATTTTTAAAGGTAAGTCATAAAAAAATGCATAAATTGCATACTTTTACAGTATCATTCATGTAATGAAAGGCTTTGATTAAAACAATGGTCTCTAAATGTAATTTTGTTCAATTTAATCCTAATTTTTGGTGTTTGCTTTGAATAACTTAAAAGAGAATGAATGATTTTTTTTACAATGATTCTTGCTAACTGCATTTTTATTAGTATTGACATCATTTAGATTACAAACAAGCTTGATTTTGCAGACATTTATCGTGGATCATCTAAACCAAGCATGTCTGACTTCACAGACAACAGGAGACATAATGAGAGAGGTACTTTGCTCAGCACAGACTTATTATGGTTTTTTAGTTGATTATTTTAAAGGTTGTTTCACAGTAGAAGTGGACTTCTTCTTTTGTTGTTGTATGTTTATTTTTTTTGAGTTACTGTACAATGTACACTGCTAAAAATAAACATGCTTTACAGTGATGTCATATGTTTTTACCCCTTTGTCTCACAACAAAATGTTCACTTTTGAAGTTATAATTCATTAATTATTTTTTTATTTTTATTTTATTTTTTTAAAGGAAGGAAATTATTGTTTAGGCCTATATGCCAACATTACATGCAATGTAATAGAAATGGTTCACCTAAGATAGTGTGTGCAACCTTTATTTTCACTTTACAAATATGTCTTTGGCTTGTCGTTAGGGAAAAAATAGAGGGATTCAACAGAGAAGCTAATGTAGTAAGAAATTCTAGAAAACCAAAGAAAGCTGAAGAAAGCCTTTAAGAGAAGAGTGCATTACCGGCACCTAGAAAATGTGTTTCCTTTGGAGGTTTTTTCTTTTTTAAATAGATAAGGGTTTTTAATTTTCTTCAGTGGTAATACTAAGAAAGAGCTCCCAATAGAGAAACTAGATATATGTGCATCCTTTAGAGTCTACTATGATCTTGGATTAGTGTTCTGCCAGTGCATCTTAATCATCACAATGAACTTGATTTTCTCTGCATCTCAGAACGCTGGGTGGCCAACGCTCTGCGACATGAGAATGTTCAGTTGCACCGGAGGCTGCGGATTCTTGGCCTTCAGCAGCAGAGGGAATTGGCTAGAGTCCGCTGGGCACAGCTGGAGCTGACAAGGACCTTAGACCGCCTGAGAAATCACAGACAGTCGATACAACATGCTCTGACCTCGTCTGGCACTTCGTCCATTCGTCTCAGTCCTCTTCGCCTACACGAACAGCTGCCCATGCAGTCATGTTGCCCAAATCACATAGTGTGCTCCAGCTGTAACCTGCGGCTCAGGCTGGCAGACGTCCACCTGCGGCGGTTTACCCCAGCACTCTGGACCATGTATAGCCGCCCGCTGCATGATGCCTGCTCTGGAGAGAGTGCGTATTGCATGCCGAGTTTTGTGGAACAGAAGAAGCTCTCGACCATGAATCAGTCACTCAGATATTTGCCCTTTGTGTAGAACACCAAAAAGTCAGTGGGGTACCTGATTACCACAAGCTACATTTCACTGTTTAGTCATTTAGTTCGCTTTTTTCCACGTCATGGAAAATGTATTTTTAACCTAGGATGCTCCACAGAGTGCCCACTTACACTTATTTTACACGTGAATGACCACAGGCTGTAGATTCTTGAATTTTTATTGCGATTGTGTTTTTTTTTTTTTACACTATGGCCCAAAAGCGAGCACACACGGACACACACTCACACATAACCCCAAAGAAGTTTTATGGCCTTGGCCTGCATTTCAGACAATTTGTGTATTGCACTGATGTAGCCTGATTTTTTATGTTGCAGTTATTATTTTTGCACCTTTACAGAAACAAAGTATATTAAAAAAAAAAGTAGCAGTCCATAGTCCAGGCATCTACTGTAAGTCTCTAAGTTTAAGACTTTTTCTTCTCAGACATTCACACAAATGTTGCAATGCATACTCAGTCACTTTAGAGAAATCTCTTTAGAGCGTTGCAAGGCAAGTAACAGAAAGCCTTTTTGTACGATTTTTGTATGCATGCTGCTTTTTGTAAGTTGTCAAGGCAATAGACTAAAAGCTAACCGAGCCACAAGCAAGGCACAAATGAATACAATAGATACTCCTCCGCCTCCACCTCTCCTCTTGCTGATCTTCTTCTTCTTCGTCATATGAAATGTGATTATACTGTATATCAATATATCATGTAATTTATAGTAATACATTTAGTATTCAAATATTTATACAAGTTTTTGTTTTCCCCCATTGTTGATAACTCTGTATGTCTGTTTATGTTACAAAAAAAAAAAAAAACTACTCCTAGTCTACTCTGTTGAGAAAGCTGTACGAAATTTATAATAGTAACATCAGTTATGTTCAAATGATGTTTAATATCCCTCAAATATCACCTCTTATTAAGAAGAACCATTGTTTGCACTATTTCCTATAGATGGTGCTATTACTATTTTTCCCAAATCCATTCTCTCTCTCTCTCTCTCTCTCTCTCACACACACACACACACACACACACGTACGTACACACACACACTAAATGGTAGCACTTGTCAGGGTGTGTCTGGGCTGGTTCGTTATGGTGCTGTTTTTGACTTTTTAATGGTTGATAAAGAGATAAACCACCATTCAAAGTACAGTACATGGATTTCCAATCAATCAGGAAAAAGCTTGAGCGTGTAGAGAGGGGTTAAATTATGATTATTTTATTGCCTGTACACAAACGCATGTCATTGAACAATTGCACTGTAGCAGAAGTGACATTTTTTTTTCAATGATAAAGTCAACCACATCCCTTATATTTACACTAACTTTAATAGATATATTTCTATATATGTATTCTTTGTACAATGTACAATTTTGCAATCAAGTGAAATAAGGATAGCAAACGAAGTCCCTCGGGTTCAGATTCAGTCAAAGCATGCAAGTTTTGTGTAATAGAGACATCAAAGGAAACCACGGCGCCGAGCCGCGCTGTCTGTAAGCATGTCTTAATAGCAGCCAAAGCAGATAAAAGTCGAAGCCAAGACACAATGAGCAAGTTGTTATTTTGTCTGAAGAAGTTTTTTTTTTTTTGTCGTGTTTTTTTTTTTTTTTAAGGGTCCACTAACAACCACAATGGTCTCTAGTTGTACTGGTCCTCAAGGAATAAGTAATTAGTGTAGTACTGAACTACAGGACTATTCCACTAATCAATAAAGACCTAGAAAGACAATTGTTCCCAGTGTCCATCATATGCAACAATGACAAAGATCATATCTTTCTTAAGAATTAATTACATGTGCAATATTGCTTTCACAACTTCAGTTCTAGCAGGAGCGAAATGAACGGAAAAGCCATCAAAAGATATAAAAAGTAAAAACATGGACTCCTTAAACAAATCCGCTTGTAATTCACTGCATGTCCATGGGTTTGTTTTTGTTGAACCTGTTGCAATACATTTTGGCACATATACATGAGAAAACGAAAAGAAAAACACACACACACACACACACACACACTTGACATTTGACTGAAAATCGAGGATGTTCAAGAGGAAAAAAAAAATATACGATTGTCTTAGCTACAACGAAACAGCTGAAAGGAGTGTAACAATATGACATGTACAGTAAGAAAATAAAGCTACTATGATTTCAAATAAAATAATCTTCACAGTTTAGAATTATTTGCATCACGATATTATCCCTTTGTTAGCTACATATGAATAAACTCATAACTCTCTTAAATCTCTTATTACACATCGGAAACAGGAAGATTACCCAACCTTCTTATCCATTTAAACATTCCAGTCTGTCCTGTACAGCTCCTGATACATAAAATGTTAATTACAAAACATTCAGTCCATCATTAAATCTTTCTCCTTTTACCATTCTTAAATGTTGCATACCAACACTCTATATTGTATGTGCTCGATGTATATAATACATGATATACTGGGGTTTGCTATTATGGGTGCAAATAATAATTAACATCGACTAAAATGGACAAACAGACCATCACATTTCTTCTGATGCTAGCAGTTACTTCAGATGTTCTTTGGATGAAGTGCCTTATTATTTTTCCTATACATTAGTTACTTTGGGTTAAGTGTGTGGAAACGCACGCACACACGTGCTCACACGCACATACATGCTGGTATTACAGTCCTAGGACAGTTCAACACCGACACGGAAGGATGCACAAAAATAAAACAAAATGAAAGACGGAAGAAACGAACAAAATAAAACAAAACGGACACAAGACGTGCATTTCGGCAATGACGGAATTTCACGATTAAAACAGTAACACTTTGCGCTTGGCGTCACGCACAGTAGAACCAAAGCAGAGGTGCAGATGTGAGTTTGCAGTATGTACACTTGATAGAGTCGTAGTGGTACTGACCAGTGTGTTGGCATCTTCCTGTAAAGGTTTTTCGATTCCACGGAAATGGCTGTCTCTCGTCGCTCAGCAGGGTGTCCCACACACTTTGCGTCCACAGTTTGGAATTTAAGAAGACTCGTCCTTTTAATGACGCTCGGATGGAGTTCAATGGCACTGTGTTTTTTTTTTATTCCCTTTATGTTTTCTTTTTATTAAAAAACGTAAAGGCTGCAAAGGGCCCATGCAATTTATTGAAATAGAATATTGATTTTTCTCACAACCTCAAGGCAAAGATGAGCTGCTCAGTTTTCAGTGTACTAAGCACAGTGGTGGTTTCATAGATCATTTAAACTGAGCGGGAAACTAAAAAAAAACAAAAAACAAACCTGGGACATGTAGCATAGGACATCCTACAGCCAGGACAATAATGTGTTTCCTAGGAGAATGCAATTAGCAAGGTCAGTATGACAGACTGCTTCCTAACTACAGACCAAGTCTATCATTAAATAAGATTAGACAAAATCTTGCTGTACAAAAAAAAAATAATAATAATTTTTTTTTACACTGTTTGCAAATATTTTGCCCAGACTAATCCTTATTTACTGCTACAAATAATGTAAACGCAAACAAAAGGCATAGAATAAATAAATAGCTATATGATCTGCGAATGGCACATTAATATCAAAGATGTACTGTAATTAGATTTAGCATAAGTCTATAATTAGAGCATTTCTGATTGACACATTCTTGAATGTGAATGGTGGAAGGAAAAACCTAATATTGTCTTATCTGATGCTCGACACGTGATCAGGGAAAGACAATGTGAGGAAAAGCGCAGCGACTAAACCCCAAGTTGATGGTTCTGAATATCTGCAGCGTCCACGAGAGCTTAAGCTGAGTGAAGATGACATCTTTAACGGTAAAATGTTTGTTTTTTCCCCAGCGATTACATATCAGAACGCTGGCTAAGTGTTAGCATGACAGATAATATATCCTGTGAAATAGCATGTTCATCTTTGAGGTCTATAAAAAAAAAATTTAATTAACAGACCTGCAACCTCCTGGTACAGATCAGTGGATTTCATTTCATAACTGCTCACAAACATTCATCCTAGAAAGTAGCGAAAGACACCAAAAGGAGCCTGCGACGGGTACAAAGTCATACAGCAGGCCAAATTGAGTGAGATCTTGCGCTGGATTCGGACGAGAGGGATCAGACAACAGAGCCCTTGGAAGAGGAGAGATGGATGGAGTGGATGCGAGCGGCCAGGGTTTGTTCCAGATCCTGGAGCACATCGTAGGAAGGGCCAGGCCCCGGGTTGTCAGTGGGTCCCTCGTACAGGAGCTGCTTAAAGGTCTCCAGCTCGATCAGAAGCACCATGTTCTTCAGAAAGTAGCCTTCGATGAAGGTTGACAGCTCTGTGGCCCCCAGGAACTGAGAGAAACACATTTCGCACGAAAACAGTTTCGTGATTTTTACATTTTTGTCTAAAAAAACATCTATTGACAAGACTGAAAAAAGATGTCTAAAACCATAAGAGTTCCTCACACACACAATGTTTGGTTCTGATCAGCACAGTTGCATGCTACAGCAAGCTGGACATCAGCCTGATCGTGTCAGTTTGTTTATCAGATAGTGTACAAAGCTCTATAGACAATTGTCTACCGGGTTAATTTTTTCGGCGAGAACATTTCAAAATGCACGACGCTTTTCTTGTGAAGGATTTAAAAAAAAAAAAAATGCTTTCTCACCTTGGCATGCTTGTAAATGTCCACACAGGTTTCTATGGTGATGTTCTTGGAGCAGATGATCTCACAGTGTCGCTGGAGGGCCTCAAGCTGGAAGAACTTGGCTGCAGAGAGAAGCTGCGAAACAGACAGAGAGAAGACTTAATGATCAGGTTACAGGCTCATATAAAGCAATGGACAGTAACAGCGATTCATATGGAGGTTTGTAGAATTAACAGTGAGGGAACAATTACAGCGATGGCCCTGAAATGTTGCGTTCAATCTGACTGATGGAGGCAATTAGGTAAAGTACATTTTACCCCCTGTTATGGTTATGGTTATAGTTTCAGGATATTTAAAAAGTAATTATTTTCATGACAAATAAAGATGATTCAATGGCTTGGCAAGCATAGGCTGGAAATCATGAGAGCTATCTTGCGTTTTTATGGCACATCCTATTGAATAAAGGAGACAAATGCGAGGCAGAGGATGGATGAGATGATCTATAATATGCAAAGTGAAAAAGGGAGGAACAGAAATGCTTCTACGATACCTCCATGACTTCAGTATTTCTGATGTGCAGCGACTCAGTGCCACCACAGTACAGGTACTGCATCACCAACTGCAACACACACACACACACACAAAACATTTAGTGCACATGATACATCTACAAGTCTAATGCTTTATTGCATGTGAGCGCGAAAGCGTTCCAACCTGAAAAATGTTGTACTTGACGTGACTGATTTCGATGCACGTGTTCTCTGCAGCGGGTCTATTAGAAAGCAGAGACTTAAACCTAAACGGAGGGAAAAAACAGATATTTATGTTTTTATTTTTATGAAAGCAACCTTTACTGCCAGTATTTATGATAAGTTACCTTCTCGTGTTTACCTTGTTGATGCTGTGAAAAGCAACACCTTATGGGCATAAAATGGTTTTCCCTCCACCAGGAACGTCACATCTGACATCTCTTTATTATTCAGGAAGTGTGGATCTGAGGAAGCACCGTGGATATGAGGTTTAAGCCGACTTAAACAAAGGCCTTTTTAAGGTCAGAATATTATAGAACAGTATACTGAACATGTTAATAAACAAGAACTGTGTGCACTACCCATGTCTTGTAATTCTTTATGTGCTGCCTAGATGGCAGTAGTGTTCCTCCAAACCTGGAGAAAAAAAAATCCTATAGTCCACCCCCTCACTTAGTGTTGGGAAACTACTGTATTTTGAAACATTTCTGTTCTGAAAAACTCGAATGGCTTCCTTAAACTGTCAGGTTCATAATGTAGTTTAAAAAAAAAAAAAAACTAACTGTTCTACTCGAGTATATTCACCTTAACTGTTCATCAATATGAAGTAGATTACACATTAAAAGACATGAAATGAAAATATATACACGGCTCAAGTTCTTATTGTTAGAGCAATAATTGTTGGCTTTTGGCTTCTCCCGTCAAGGCGGTTCAACAGCGGACCATCCGATCAGCACGATGGTCCGCTTAACAATGGTTTTACACATCAAGTGGAGGCAGGGGTATCTCAGTGGTTACGGCGTTGAACTATGGTCTAGAAGGTCACAGATTCACCCCCCCCCCATCCCCCACCCCACCTTTACTCTCAACTGCTCAGATGCATTTTTATCTCATTGTACGAGTTACTCTGGGCATCGCCAGTTATAAGGGCATCGCCAAATGCATAAAAATTTAAAAATGTATGCACGTGGGTCCTCAATATTTTGCCCATATTTATTGAGAATAACGTCGGAAGAGGCAACAATTTCTTCAGTCACAGCTGGAAATTTCTAGTGCTTTCTCTGGGCCACCAATTCTCAAAATCTACAATTAGATGCCGCCTCCAAGCTAACACACTGTTTGGAAGGCATGCCACAAAAAAGTCTGCTCTTTTCCAAACCCAAGCACATGAAGCTCGCTAGATGTTATACTACTTGGATCCAGGTTTTTGTATTCCAACGAGACAAAAACAAGAGTTTTTGACAAACAAGGTTCGGTGTAAAAACAGTGTTATAATATAGAACCAAATCCCTACTGTTCATTTTAAGTGGCGGCTGTTAACTCCAACATCACTGAGAACCTAATTAGGATCAATGGCATCAAGAACAAAGTGCTAAAAACAGGGGTGGCAAGAATTATGACATGGGCAATTCTTAAAAACGTCAATAGAGTCATACGCTAGTGTGAGATTGGCATAATTAACAACAGAGACATTTTCTATAGCATGCATACGTACAGATATTCAGCATAATATCATTAGTTCTAGCAAATCCAAACAATAATAGACAGGCAAAGAGCCATAGGGGACCATAAGGTGCAGAAATATATATAAGGTGATGAGACTTAACAGGACGTCACATGGAACAAAGGTACAACCGGAACACAATGAGTAGAACTGTATAATGACATGATAGCTAGTATAAGGAAATGTAATATATTTCCATATATCAGAGAAATGGAAAAAGGATCGTCTGGAAAAGAGAAAATATCCAGTGAGGGTATGGCAGTTGTCTGTTTGAAAACACCTTGTTGATACAAGAAGTCATAGGGAAATGGCCAGATTGGTTTGAGCTGACAGAATGGCAACAACTTAGATAACATCTCATTACACCCGGGGTATGCCGAGGAACACCTCTTCATGCACAACACGTCAAACCTTAAAGCAGATAGGCTACAACAGCAGAAGACCGTACCAGGTGCACTTCCTGTCAATTAAGAACAGGAAACTGAGGCTACTATTGGCATGGGCTCACCGAAATTGGACAATTAGAAGATTGGAAAAACGTTTCTTGGTCTGATGAGCCTTGCTTTCTGTCGCGTAGTTCGGATGGTCACAACAAAACATGAAAACATAGATCCAGCCTGCCCTGTATCATTGGTTCATGCTGCTGCTGCTGCTGGTGTAATGGTATGGGGGATATTTAATTGACGTACATTGGGTCCCTTTAGTGCCAACTGAGCAGTGCTTAAATGAAACACTCGACCTGAGTGCTGATCATGTCCATCTCTTTATGCCTACATCTGCAGCAACTGCGTGATGCTGTCATACAAATAAAATCTCATATTAATCTATTAATCATTAATCTCTAATAAAGTTTCCTATACATTGTTGAATCTATGTCATGAAGAATTAAGGCAGTTCTGAAGGTAAAAGGGATTTAAACCAGCACTAGTACGGTGTACCTAAATATACACAGTATATTGCTTACATATAAACAAATAATCTTTAACCATGTGGTTCCATGGTAACTAATGTACTGTATTTTGTCAATTACCACATGACACACACACTAGCATTACAGTATACTTACTATAGATATATCTCATAGATGGAAAGCACAGATTTCATATATGCACCACATAGGTCCATATGCTAATACGTATATTAAAATCCATATGCATGTATAACATTTTATATAAGAGGATTGGAAACATGTCCAAAGCCAAAATGGAGTCATATTACAAAATATAAACAGAAGCACATGATGAGCAAGGAACAAAACACCTCACCTCTATGTACAGTACGTAGGCAATGCTAGGAACCTTGAAGAAAATGGTGATATTACTTTTACCAAGGTCCTAATAATGCTGGAGCTGACTGCTTTTCCCTACAATCACTGTTCATTAAAACAAGTTCACTAGGCGAAATCCACACATTTATAGAAAGCACAGACAGATTTTGTGAAGACAGATGGAGCAAAACTATATTTGAGTGAGATTTTAAGTAGGTCACCGGTGCGTTACTTACCCAGTCGTGAGGTTTGTTTCTTTTTGATCTCCGTCAGCTTGGGGATTGGAAATGGCCCGTAGCATTGGGTGAAGATTACAGCTAACTGCTGGCTTATTACTTCGTTCTGTATATTACAGGCAAACACAGAGAGAGAGAGAGTCACTAAAATTATACATTATTAAACATTTAAAGCCCATATTAAAAACAGACAGACATTTTTACGTGATGCCTACGATACTGGGCTACATTCAGCATTCAGGAACATGTACGTATATGAATGTTAATGTTAGAGGCTGGGTGGTTAAGCCTCGGGGCTAATAATGAATGTGAGTGTCAATTCCTACTGTATATTAGCTTAAATAATAACATTGTAAAGCTGCCAACTTTGGGCTTTTGAGCAGTACCTCTCTGTATCCTGTCTACAATATACAGTATGTCACAGAGGATAATAACAAAATCAGTAAAATGCTAGTGTGAGATTATACAGTACATCCACATTGCTTATGTCAGAAATAGTGACATTACAAGATAATTGACTGGAGATTGCACTCAGGTGCAGAATTGAGTTGTTTCTATAGAAACACATGCAAAACCTTAACACCGATAGAATGTTGACCTATACCACTTTACGTCCTGGTAATTTGTTAATATTTAGTATTTATGGAATGCATAATCATTTGCATTACGCAATAATATATCTTGAAATATTAAAGTTAAAAGTAATACTTTTATAACAGTATAATATTTATAAAAATGTACTTTTTACTCCATAAATTTTTATTTTAGACTTCCAATGGATCTCCAAGGGTTTCTCTCAAGTAACACAGCAAATAAGTGTGCTCAATTAAACATCTGATTACGGTAATAAGTGTAGAGGAAAAACTAAAAATCATGCTAATTCGTCATCTGCAGTGACCGTGACCTTCTCATTCAACAGAAGTAAGCAAAGACTTAAAATGAGGCATTTGCTTTGCCTCACTAAAGGTCAGGGACTCAAATCGTCTCATTTGAAAAAGCATTCTGAGATGTTATAATGGTAAACAGTTATATATAACTGAACTAGTCTGATGTTTTTTTTCTGATTTCAGATTAGACTAGCATTACCTCCAGTAGTTATCAGGATAGCTAGCTATAATTTTTTAAAATAGAAAAACCTAAATGGTTAGTTATAGGGAATGTAACTTTTTAAATTAATGCATTAGAAAGGTGCACAGCACTAGTTGTCTAATGACCAGTGAAGTTAAAGAGACTGAGACTGAGTTGTGAACTTCGGATACAAACACTAACAGAGTTACATCCTCTCCTTAAACTCCTGCCTGCTTTAACCGTGGACATCACATTCTTCTGTTTTTGTTTGTAGTCTTCACGCAGTACGACGCTGGATCTTTGTAGTCGTCCCAAATAGTAATTACGCCTTCAACAAGTGTAAATGCAAGCTAAAGACACGTAATTACACTCAGACATTGTAAACTTTAAAATTGAGCCATGCTGGACCACTAAATGGACTTGACATGTGAATGTTGAAGAGCTGGTTAAAAACATCTCAATCTCAGATCTTCACAATTCTTTTAACATAAATGCTTTTTAAAAAAAATTTTTTTTACCCCTTGCAGAATATCGACTCTGGTGAAAAGGTGTATTAATTTTAGTGCGATTGTCTGTATGTCTGATTGAAATAGATTTTTTGGAGCAAGGAATGGGCAGCCATTTAGGGGAAGAATTAAATCTTAAAATGTGACACTATGAAATAAATAACTACATGAATCATCCACACTTAAGCTGCAACTTCCAATGGCAGGCATTTCGTTTTTTTTCTTACCTTGAACGGACAATGTGAATGGAAAAAAACTGAAAAAAAAAAATAAACCCTAATAACCCTTCATAAATATTAACCTAAATATACAGTATTTCCAACATGTTAAGTTACTATTCATTACTCACTTTAATCCCACGTTAGTGAATAGGACAGATGGGAATCTATCATTTCTATGAGGTTAGAGCTCCGCAGATTGTTTGGGGGAATAATGTTTTGTTCTGAAACTCTTGGCAGTTCTGTGTCAAAATTGTTAGAAAAAAAAAAAGATTGCTACTAAAAAGAGGTGTTAGTGGAATAAAACACTTTTAGTAAAAAAGAAAGAAATCGTCTGTTATTTCTGTTATTTTTTTAATTTTGTTATTCTGTTATTTTTTCCTCTTTACTTTATTACTTTTTTATTTTTCATATTTTTTATGATATTTATTATATATATATATATATATACAACATTTATAAAAATGTTTCTTTTTCTAGTCACCTTAGAAAGTTTTTGTCAATTGCTTAAAAAATTGTTAAAAATTATTTTTAGGACATCTCCATGCCCCTTACTCCCACTGAACCTTTGCAAAATTGCTAAATTAATTATCCACACAATGCCTTGGCTAATAAAGATATAAAATGTATCTTGTAATGGTTTTGTTGATGTTCTTGAACAAGAATAACTGCCCTTGCATGCTTGAATCACAACACTGCCACAAGTATGTATTACATTCCCTGAGTATCTACTGGCATGTCTTTTGAACCTAAGCTGCTGTCTTAGCTGTCTCAATGTGAGTGCTCTTAAACCTGATCATTCACTGCACACGCCTGCAAGGAGTTTCAGTGAAAATATATCATGTGAAATGATGCACTGTGAGGAGTAAGTGTGAACCTTGCTGGCTCGCAGGATCTGGAACATAAGCGGGAGGCCATGTGTGATGAGCTCTTCAGTGTACTCGTCCTCCTGGATGCAGCTAAAGTCTTTAAGCAGGCCCTGGATCAGCGGCCGCCGCTGTTGCAGAAAGCACGTCTTCAGAGACTCCATCCATGTGTGCAGAGTCCACGGCACACCTACGTACACGACCAACACTCAACTGTTACTTCGTGGTATCTATGCAGCTCGGACATGAGTACCACCCCTAGAAGTAGTTATTTATCCCTCTGCCTAATACTGTACTGTATAGCATCAGTCATAACTCATGCAGTATGTCTCTGTGGTGGGAAATGAGGCCGTGGAGGCATGCCATAACCAAAATAAATGAGTGCTATCAGGCTGAGGATGTGATGGAAGTCGTGCAGTGTGGTTACTAACCCAAGCTGCGGATGTCTATGGTAATGTCCACATGGCCGTGTTCGGCGCTGTGGTACATGGCCTCTCGGAGGGCCCTCAGTTTCGCCTTGCCTGTGCGCAGTGTGCCCTCCGAGTGGCTTGTTCGTTTCTCTCCGACAGCCTCCGAGCCCTCGGCCAGGATCTCCTCTAGAGACATCATGTCACCTTTGTCCTTCTCTGACTGGGACATAAGCTTCCGGAAAACGTTCCTGCGCAAACACACACTCACTTAGCCTCTTCTGATGCTCCTAATCAGTCATACAGGGGTAAATGTACAATAATAAAAGCTACATTATGCCAAAATGCAATTCCTGGGAGAGGGGAAATTATTAATGTACCAACATTAACTTCTAAGAACATTTGGTTAATGCGAGTGCCGTGACAGTGATGCACCATTACCTGTACACATTCATAATATTTCATATCCCCATGCGTTTCGCTTTATCTATCCAGCTCGAAATGATGAACACTGAGCTGACATTGTGTTCTTACCAACAGAAAGAAGAGCTGGAGATAAAATAAAAAAAAATTTTTTTTACACTTTAAAATATAATGTGCATCTTCAAAAGACGTCGAGTCCATTAATATTTATGACTCATTTATCAAGAAATGAAAATAATCTTTTGCACATTTTACAGCCGTCTGCTCTGGGGCATGATTATAACTCAGTTAAAGTACACGCTGACTCCGAGAATGCCTGGTTCGATTCGCGCAAAGCAACAAATCAACATAAGTCTCGTTGTCTCAGATGTCTCAGGGGCTTGATGCACAATGAAGCAGGTCTCTTAAAGCTTGGCTCAGGCTGCAGTATAGCTCCAATCCAGATGGGGCTGACTGATTGCCTTAAGATTGCGATGAAGAAGCCGGATGTCAAATGCATCGGAGTCTCAGTTAGAATTGTTACGGTGAATTTCAATAAGCCTAACATTATGCAGCGCTGAGCCGGGGTGCGAGTGAAAGAGTGGGTGTCCACATTCGCGCACTTTACAGTTCCTACGCATTAGGGAACGATGCTTCTGGAGATGTATTTTACACAGTAATGCAAAAATTTTTTTTTTTTTTTTTAAAACACACACACCCAGATGTATAAAGAACAATATCAGTTTTATAGGTAGGGATAGAATGTAATATAAAGTATATACCGGATGTGTATATAAATACATTTCCTATATAGAATTACTATAGAAAATGCAAATATTGTGACCAGGGGTAGCGCTAGAGATTCTGGGCCCCTTGAAACCCTAATATTTTGGGCTTCAAACCTTTACAAAACCAAGCCTTTCAGAATTGCCATACTGTAGCATTTTTACTTTCATACAAACGCGTGAAAGCATACTTTCAAATGCCTGTGTGAAGTCAGGAATCCAGGGAACAGCAAAATGCAGAGGCCCAATTACAAGACAAAAAACACACAAACAGATCTGAAACTAAACGGCAAATGCATTGCATCAAAAAAAGGAAAAAAAAGTCTTCTTTTTCCTGCTTTGTTTTTCTCTTGGGAAAAAAATTAACAGTAGTGCACACACATTTTTTATTTGTCCTATTTGCAATTCAATGACAAGAACTTGGAACTCATTCCTTCCCCTAAGAAGAAATAAATGTAACACTCATTCTACACCACCACTACATATTTATATGCCTTATAATAAATTGCTCGGATTAATCTGCATGTGTGTGTGTGTGTGAGAGAGAGAGAGAGGGATGATGGCTGTTGCCTGAAAACACCAAGTGCACACATACACACTATACTCGATTAAGTATTCGCACAGTAGGGTCCCAAATGCAAATCAAACTTCTATGCACACCTTCGGACCGTCCATCAAACAAAGGGGAAACGTGAAAACTCCACACACACACACACACACACACACACACACACACACACACACACGTCAAACCCCAAACACTGTAGGTGTGAGGCGACTTATGTACGGATGTACTAAGCCACCATGCCATCTGCATTCATAACAATACATACACACGATGGATCATTGTGTATGTTTCCAGCTGTTCTTGAACAAAAAAAAAAGTTGTTTATGATAATGATTATTATAATGCTGTTTAAATGACACTATTTAGCCTACATCACAGCTTCATAGCAGACAGACCAGTGACATTTACTGTTTTGTTTGGAATGGAACAAACCTCAAAACTGAAGTACATCTGATCAAATGTCGAATGTTTTGTATAATTTGTGAATAAATCGCTTCATTTCCGGTTGTGCCACTATTTCCAATGCATACTGTAGTGGCAGGGGCACATAATCAACAAAACAAACAAACAAACAAAAAAACACTTCTGGTACAGATTCTTTTGGTTTCATTTGACGGGTATGAATATTTTGAGCACTAAACAGAAGGGCGTTCAAGCCAAACTGAGACTTTGTATTGTGCAGAATAACAGAACACAGTTATGAGAGTGAAAACTCTCTTTATTTCTCTCTATAATCCCCTTCTACACTGATGCACTAATCCCAGTGTTTCACTAGTGCTTGGAAACCATCAAAGGTAGAAAGTTTTCTCAGTGTGCTGGAGCCGTGATCAGACTCCCTGGACTGCATGTGTTTCACTAACCCAGTGCAGATTAGCAATCTTCTGCGCCGGTCAGAGGCAGAGAGCTCTCCGGGCCCGCGATGTGCACTCACCTTTCAGAAATGTTCGCGAATGATTGTGTTTATAGTTCCCACAGACAAGTGCGTCTCCTCCTCAAGTTGGCAACAATTGATTTTTCAAGGATCGGGTGTCCCACTCACTGAATGTTCAGGGGAACGACTGCAATGGCTGCATTCACAGATTTTACTGCTGGTACATTAAGAGTCTCATCAACGTACTGTGCTTGAAATTCTCAAATGTGAATCAGTTTTGCACTCATGAGACTACAAGTCCCGGTTTGACTTGAACATCATTGTAGACACATAGATTTGGACCGAATCGAGCCCTGATTCGTTATGCTGTATATACAGTATGTGTGTTTTACCTGTGCCCATGTGCTGCAGCAAGGCTGTATGAGTTCATATCCCCTAAAGGAGTCGAAGTAATGCCATTGCGGTATGTGGTTCCAATTAAGGGGTCTGCTCCCCTCTCCAAAAGCAGACTGACCAACTCAAAATTGCCTGTAAGCGAAGCAAAGAGGAAGTACATACATTTGTATTAATCTGTTCCATTATTATAACACATGTACTGTACTGTTTGCCTTTTTAGTATACAGATGTAGAAGAGGAATGATTTATAATCTCACTGTCACCCTGAAGTAGTTTCCATTTTTTAGTCTGGTTCCTCTTATGGTTTCTTCCTCATGCCATCTGTTCAAAATCTACATCCGGATTTCTACAAATCTGCTTTGTGGGAATATCTGTTGTAAAAAGCCCCGTGCCGGATCAAATGTAATTATTTTAATTATAACGCTTCTTTTAAACACATCCATGTTAACAATTCCATTTAAATATAATCAGGGCTGTTTAAAGCTGATCGTTTCATTCACCGCATACTTTTCCCACTGTAGTATTTTGCCTGCTGTCAACACACCTGATTAAACTCACGTTCTCATTAACGGATTAACATAAAATGGGTTACACCTGTGTTTCACAATCAGCCTGCAGGAATGCTGCAACGAAAACCTTCTATCATCAACACGCGCATTTACGACGTGCTTGTTAATGAGCCGATGTGTTGACTCCTGCGTGTATGAGTAGGGGCTCTACTTATGTATGCAGAGAAGGGTTATTTGAGGACCAGTATTGGAAGACACTGTGCTAAATGATTACACTGGAAACGAGTTATTTATGATCTGCCTGACTGTGCTCGATGAATTATGTTCGAGATAAAAAGCTGTTCTTTCGCCCGAGGCATTTTTCGGGTAAATACACCTGACCAAAAAAAAAAAAGAAAAAAAAAAAAACCCCATACTCAATTAAACGAGAATAATGAGTAACGTGGAAATGTGCTGCATCTGCATTAGAGGCACTAAAAGTAATTGGTTTTCCTTTTGAAAGATGAGTTGTGTGGAATTTTTTTTAGATAGATTGCTGAGAAATAAGTACAACTAATATACAGTAGGTCCAGTTTCTCTAAAGGATCATAATCTTAAGATCATCTTAAATAGGAAAAGAGAGGGAGACCATTTAGCAGTGTAAATGTAAGCTTTTTTTTTTTTTTTTTTAAATATGAAACAGGTGCAAAGTCTATCATGTGCTTCCCTGAAATCTTTTTGAACCGCTGTTTAGGGGAAGGGGGGCATAAGACACCCAGAGGAAAGTGCCACCCACCCATCTGCTTGTGTGAACCCACAGACACCCACGTTTAGAGACGTCTGAGAGCACAGCCAATTTTGCTCCCTAGGACTCCCGGAAGATGTGACATCATCAGTTTCCAACTCTCTGGATGATACAGATGGCTAAATGTAGCAGTAATATAGTAATAAATAAAAATGTTTTTTAGACTACAGCAATGTGGTTAGCTTCCTATCCATTCATCGGATACATTCTTTCGGCTGCTTGTTTAGTAGAAGTGAAGTTATGAGCAGTTTTGTGCCAGATTAGAAACCACACCTTTAGACAGCATACTGCGCATGTGTCCAACTGTGGGCGCGTCTTAAATCGATCACTTAGTTTTACTGGACATCCTGCAGAACCAACCAGTTCTTTGCACCTGCTTCCTTTTTCATGTATGCAAATCCCAGCAGCTCTCTCTCTCTCTCTCTCTCTCTCTCTCTTTTCAAGTGGTATTGTACCTAATATGGCCTACGGATATTTTCCTGTGAGATTAAACTTTTTGCTGGAATACTAATGTTTGGAAATCAGAAAAAAAGGGGAAAAAATTATATATATATATATATATATATATATATATATATATATATATATATATAGTGCTGTAAAAATAAACATGTATAATAAATATTCTACCAAAAAACTCAGGGTGCCAGAGACTTTTGCACAGTACTGTATATTTCTAAAAATAGGGGTTTTAACAGTGTTAATCAATGTCACCACTTTGTAACAGTCAGAATGCTTTCCTCTTCAGGAAATAAAAAGTAAAAAAAGAAAAAAAAAGTTTTTTGTTTTGCATTTTAACTTAAATAAGAAGAGAAGCAGATCATAAAATAAATAAAAGTGTTTATAGCTGCAAAGTCATGCGAATGACTAAGGGGGATAAAACGCTCCTGATTCATGTGCCATACATGCTTATTTCTTGCAGCCAACAAACATGGCACCTTTGACTATAACCTATCAAATAAGACAATGCTAATTATCTTTGATGTATCAGCAAGCCGTCTTTTTGCCATCAACCTCCCTGACTCGCTCATCTAAATGAAAATTTCTGTAAAGCTGTTTTAAGACAATATCTTCATCATGAATCTATTGAACGTAACGAATTTTCCCTCCTTTTAATCCTCTCTTCAATCTGCACTAATTCAGTTAATTGAAGAGGATTGCAGACTGCCCACATGACACTGGGGGGATTTGATCTTCGTTCTCTCTCCATGGTGTTGAAAACTGATGATGGATTTCTGTATTAAGAATGAGAGAAATTCGACACCCTGTAATATTGTAACCCCTTAGGTCCAGACAACATTCCCCACAAAAAACAAACAAACAAAAAAAAAACCTTTCTTGCCAAATTTTTTTTTTCCTTTTATAGTGTAAATCGGATTTGCACAGTACATTTCTACACAGATTTAGGGAGATGGATGAAAATTTGTGCACAGTTGACATATGGCCAGCATTCAGTGATTTGCTCCAGCAGCAGATGTTTATTCGTCTACAAGCCATCTGAACAAGTATTGACCATTATTCTACAATATGGGTTTATTTTTCTACACACACATGAAATCTGGTGTCGTATTACAATACACTACATTACACATTGAAAGCCCTTCTATCAAAAAAAAAAAAAAATCTTATTTGAATCTCTATTTTGAACATTACAGTTCAGGATGTACAAATGCCGCAATTACATCTAAAAACGGTCAGTTTTCACAGAATGGAAATTACCGTCTTGTCCTTTGCACATCTGTACAGGATAGTGAAGTGAAAAGTGTCTTGGCATTAAAGAAAAAAAATCCTTGCAGATACAAGTGCTGGGGTAATTGACCAGCTGAATGTCAAATGGAGCGCAAGGAATGAGGGTTGATGAGTTTTGGATGTGATGAGCCTCAAACAACCCCTTAACATCACACTTTCCTTTACGGCCACATTAAAGCACTCTTGCAGGGTGCAGATGGACATTTCTGTGTAAGATCTTCTGCTCAGCCTTGATATCCTTTAGCTAGAAAAATAAAAGTTGATGGAGGCATTTAGTAGACCTGAGCACCTAATCAAGTAAGCTTCGAATGCCTCCTGACTGGGGACCTTTAGGCTAAGTGGACTAGTTAAGTGATTTTCAAAATCATGCAAGAAACTGTTTAGGTAAATATAGTAAATAGCTTTTGGTCTCATTCATATTCATGGACGTGCCTCTATTGGGCTTTTGTCTTGTAGGAGAAAAGAAAATTGTGGCTATGTTTTTGTCTGGATTTGTAGTATGATATTATACAGAATGTTTAGCAACATTATTTATTGTATTCAACAATATCAGATGTTAACTTTTTAATATTTGAATCACTTTTAACAAAGCAAGTTAACATACATATCCACACATATACAGGGGTTGGACAATGAAACTGAAACGCCTGGTTTTAGACCACAATAATTCATTAGTATGGTGTAGGGCCTCCTTTTGCAGCCAATACAGCATCAATTCGTCTTGGGAATGACAGATACACGTCCTGCACGGTGGCCAGAAGGGATTTTGAGCCGTTCTTATTGCAGAATAGTGACCAGGTCACTGCGTGATGCTGGTGGAGGAAAACGTTTCCTAACTCGCTCCTCCAAAAACACCCCAAAGTGGCTCAATAATATTTAGATCTGGTGACTGTGCAGGCCATGAGAGATGTTCAACTTCACTTTCATGTTCATCAAACCACTCTGTCACCAGTCCTGCTGTGTGTATTGGTGTATTATCATCCTGATACACGGCACCACCTTTAGGATACAATGTTTTAACCATTGGGTGCACATGGTCCTCCAGAATGGTTCGGGAGTCCTTGGCAGTGACGCGCCCATCTAGCACAAGTATTGAGCCGAGGGAATGCCATCATATTGCAGCCCAAACCATCACTGATCCACCCCCATGCTTCACTCTGGGCATGAACAGTCTGGCTGGTCCACACTGTAACTCTCCCGGATGTGGGAAAGACAGTGAAGGTGGACTCATAAGAGAACAATACATGTTTCACATTGTCCGAAACTCGTGGTGAATTATGATGAACCAGACTTACGGCCACCGCAGGTGAAATAGGGGTATTAGTAGTTAACAGATTATGGGCCAAACTTCGCTGAGTGATGATGGTAGAATAATTGTGTTGGTAGAAAAGTACTTGAACTACTTACTTTTATCAGAAAGTAACGCAGTAAGGTAACGGATTACTTTTTAACGACAGTAATTTTGTAATGTAATTAGTTACTTTAAAAAGTAACGTCTCCCAACACTGGGCACGAGTGACAAAAGGTTTGGCTATAGCAGCCCGGCCATGTACATTGACCCTGTGGAGCTCCCGACAAACAGTTTTGGTGGAAACAGGAGAGTTGAAGTGCACATTTAATTCTGCAGTGCGTTGGGCAGCTGTGGTTTTATGTTTTTTGGATACAATCCGGGTTAGCACCCGGACATCACTTTCAGACAGCTTCCAACAACAATTTGTCCTCTTTTGAACTCTGACATGTCACCCATAAAATTGTGTACGTTGCAATATTTTAAGCAAAACTGTGCTATTACGCTGCTAATTAAACCTTCACATTCTGCTCTTACTGGTGGAATGTGTAATCAATGAGGATTGGCCACCAACCTGCTCAAATTTAGCCATGAAATCTCCAACACTAAATCGGCCCGTGTTTCATTGTCCGACCCCTGTACATATACACACGTTGTCTATAACGTTTTATCCTGTATATAGGATCGCGGGGGCCTGGAGCCTATCCCAGGAGACGTAGGGCGTGAGGCGGGGTACACCCTGGACAGGGTGCCAATCCATCAAAGGGCACACACACATACCGCACTTATTCACACACGACAGGCAATTTGGTTTTTTAGCTGTGGGAGGAAAAAAAAAGTATCCGGAGGAAACCCACCAAGCATGAGGAGAACATGCAAACTCCACAGATCGAACCCGTGACCCTGGAAGTGCAAGGTTACAGTGCTAACCACTAAATCTGTTAAAGGGTTAATACATGAATATATTAAAATAATTTAAAATAGAAAAGCATGATGGCAATATAGTATTTTGACTTTTTAAATAAATTAACGAAATTTAACAAGGCAAAATATAATATAGAGATAAATAAAATTTTAAGAATAAATATACTTGTCTTCATAGAATGTACCCCAAATTATGGAATGATTGTGAATGTGACATGCAGAGTGAAAATTTGATATGCATGTCTGCTTGTGACAGAAGGTTGACATTCAAGGTGGTACAAATGGATTCCATGGCAATTTTTTTTCCCCTGGGTGCCTAGTGTATTACAAGATGTTCGTAGTGAATTTAAGATAACTATGGATGTGGTCACAAAGCAGTTTTACTAAAATCTGAATAGAAAATTTATTACTAATAAGTAAACTGGAGGTGATGACGGCAAGGAAAAACTCGCTGAGGAAGAAACCATGAACGGAACCAAGCACAGTAGGTCAGCTTGTCGTAAACACTAACACTGAGATCCCCAGGTAATCCACACCGAGGAAAACCTCTCTGAATAACATGTTGCTTTGAGGATTGCTTTGTCACCTGCAGCAGAGGCCAGCTGGAGCGGTGTTTCAGCATAGTTCTCAGCTCCATCCTGCAACGCCCCCTCCACGTTGGCTCGAGCATCCAGTAGCAGCTAACATGATCAGGCCATAAGAGACAAAAATGCATCATTTTCAAGCAGTATTCATTTTCACATATGCAACTGTAGTGTGCACTACACTACTGCATAAATTAAATGTGGATATGTGGATTACTGTAGCGTACAAACACAACTGTATGAACATAAGAATAGAAAGTGTACAGACACATGCATCTTGGCAGATGTAACATGACTTTCCATCTTGCGTAATTACGCATGTGTAACTGGGTGAGCATAACATTTGTATACAGATGTTCCTGAAACATGCCTAATAAGCACTTTCTGAAAACTTACATAAACCTAAAGCTTATCCCGATATGAGTGCTTTTGTCAATTGCTGCCAAGTTAATGGTATATTTTGACAGACGTGAATATAGAATTTTATGCCATATTTTACGGTTGATTTAGCGAATAAAACAAGACAAGGCGCTGGAAAGCCAGCGGTTCAAACAAATGCAATTACCTTCACCCTCATCAGATGTGTAATTAACTGAAAGACATTGTCCTGTTACATCTGAAAGAATATATATACCCAGTAGTTATATTCAGGGATGCAACATTCAAATGTAAAAATCGATAAAATTCAGAAAAAAAATTAAATTAAATAAATTTCAGCGCCTCACACCACAAGCAGCAAAGCTAGTTTTATAACCCAGTTGTTTTAACAAATGTACAGCATATACATAATACTATATACCGTATACAACATACTGTATGTTATATACATTACTGGCTACTCCTTATTTTTTCATCTTCTACAGTTGTTTATGTAACAACCTCAGCAGCGACCTCATTTCCCCTCTCGTCTGTTCCATCCACTCAGCATTCAGCATCACCAGTGTACTAATCACCGGCCGGATCATCTGTCGGCATTTGCACCTGTTTCTCACTGGATCACGCCATAAGTTTTATTCTTGGATGATTCACAGGTCTCCGTGAGGCTTAACGACGAGACTGGACTGCCAAAAACTTGCCAAAAATTTAACCCAAAAAAGAACTTCAGGAAGCATGGGACACTATTCCTCGATACTACATTCAACATACAAAAGTCCGGCTGTTTGGACGCAAATATGGCATAAGTCAAGACTTTTGCACTGTACTGTATGTTGTATTTCCTGCACAACTATGTCGGGAGTCAACCACAAAGCTTTTGCAGACCAGAAATTATTTGTCTTGCACCAATATGGAAAGCAAACCAAGTGTTGTTAATTGGCTTTTACTTTTATTTTGACTTGTTTGAATTGCATGGAATAATGCAGGTACGACCTTCTTGTAGTGACTGAGCCAAGGGTCCATTGCTACTCCAAATTGTACTGTAGTTGTAAAACAAAGTGTGCGGAAGCCAAAAAGTTAAGATATACCATGAAGGTTTGTTTTTGGTGTATAAAAAAAAATGTACATACTGTAAGCATAGATTATATATTTTACTGCAATTAATAATCAGAGGTCTGTGGAAGTATTATTTTATGTTGAAAAGGAATATTTTTATTTAATCTAGTTTATAATTAAATCATCCTTCACGTGTCTTTTTAACATAGTCCAACTAACTGATCAACTAATTAATAGATCAACAAAATCAATTTGAATTTGGTTGATCCCTAGTTACATTGGGTAATTTATGCATAATGACATTGCTACGGTATAAGACACTTATAAAATGAGACAAAATGAATTAATTCAGCACTTCTCAACCTTACTGATCACCTGAATGATGTGTTGGTGATCAGGCCCATGCATTTCCACAGTCTACTGCTTATCTGACTTGCTCAATGCCAATCTCAATGCTAAAATCCAAAGGAACCAAGGGTGGCGAGAAAAAAACCCCAGCAATCAGGCAAAAAGAAAAAAAATATTTTTGTTAAGAAAATGCTTTTATTGGTAGGGAAACTCAAAGTAAAAAAAAAAAAAAAAAAAAGCAGGTGGATTTTGTTTCAGTGATAAAGCTTCTGCGTTCTTAAGAGATCAAACACTCCAGAATGAATGCGTTCTTAGGAAGTTCATGCGATTTTAGTAGAAAACATGTCCTGCTATGCTGTTTACTGACTCATTAAATCCAACCTCAAGAGGTACATCCAGTGCACAGCAGCATTTTTTGCCATTATTATTATGATGGTGCATAATAATAATAATAATAATAATAATAATAATAATAATAATAATAAAGTAGTAGTAGTAGTAGTAGTAATAAGGAGAGTGCAGAGATGGAAGGGATTGCATTTTTTTTTTTTTTTTGCGTCGTTACTACCTGCACGACAGGGACGTGTCCGTGCAACACGGCGAAAGTGAGTGGCGTCCCCTGCCTGGTGTCAGGATAAACTGAGGGGTGTCTGTGTATTGAGCTGGGAACCTGGGAAGTCATATAGGGGAAGTTCAGGGAGAGAAATTGCATTCAGCCATTAAACACTGGAGTCAAGTTGGACGTGGAAGAAAAAAGAGAAAAAATGTAAAGGAATGACTGAGAGGATTGTTTAAGCAGGAAAGTTGGAGGCAGCTTTCACCCCCCCCCCCCAAACCCTCCCCCACCTGCCCCTACGCTAACCTCAGACAGTAGAGATTTTTTAATAATATAAATCCACTCCATGCTGGAACTAGCTTTCCCTTTCCTCACTCTCCATATAAAAACTCTCTCATATCCCAGTGCTTTAGCCAGAGACCTGGCCATAATCTGCAACGTTCTTTGCGAGTTTTAAAGGTATTGATAAATAGACTGGAGGAGAGATAATTGGCAGAGAGCGCAAATGCTGGAGGACACGCTAAGGAGTGACTCATAAGCAAAGTGCCAAAAGCAGTGGAATTAACTTAAACATCACCCTCTTAGGCTCCGCTTTCTATCAGGCAAAAATCTTTTTATTAATCATGTACTGTTACATAAAGCAGCTATCTAGAGTTATGAATACTGACATTGACTGCATTAAAGTGTTGTGTACTGTATATGGCAGTCTGGGAAAAAAAAACCCCTCAAAAATCAGGTTTCGGTCTTTTTTTTTTGGCCTATCCATACTTTGACACCTTTGAAGTCATAAATATGAGGGATGTTCAAGTCAAACAGGGACTTGTGATGAAATTTCTTGTGAGTGAAAGGATAAAACCGATTGAAATTTACAGAAGACTTGAAAAACTTCACAGTCTGGCGATGAGACTCTTAACCAAAGTAAAACTTTTGAACCATGCAAAGAAAGACTGTGCGTCTGTGCATGCCGATGCCGGCCGAGGTGGCTCGGAGCCCAGTGCAGTCGATCATGTGAACATTAAGCGAGTCAAACACCTGGTCTTTAAAAGAATCGACTAATAACTTCTCGCCAACTTGTAGAAGAGACAAGCCGGACTGTGGGATATGTACATACCATCATTCACAAACACCACTTGCACATTACAGGAACGTCTTGCCACATCCGCCTTCACTCCTAACCTCACTCTAAGCCAATTCCGCATGTTTGGACTGTTTTAAGGGAGATCCTGGGAGGCCAGCGTTTCAGACGTGAAGCAGGCAGTCCAACCATAGCTTCTACTTTCTATCTTAAAAGGTATGTAAGCACTAGTGAAGCACTGGGATAAGCGCATTAGTGAAGCAGGGGATTATATAGAGTAATTAAGATAGCTTTTAATCACATATCTGTATTCGGTTATTCTGAAAAAAATCAATAGTTCCAGTTTGACTTGAACGCCCCTCATAGCCATCACCAAAAGAGAGTTCAAATGCATGTACTTGGTTAGAACAATTTTCTCCATCTTCACATTTAGATATAAGTTTAATTTAAAATGCTACAACTTTATATGCCAAAAAAAAAGAGACATATTTCAGCTCAAGTATATCTGTACTTTTCAGAATTATACAGTAAATATTAGAAAATGCCAACATTTCCCTAACTGAAGAGTTTTCCCAGGCTGCCAAAAATATAACCTTCAGTTCACAGATGCCATATTCTAAATGTGATATTTCAGTCCATTATGAAACAATAACACTTATAACTGAATAGGCACTTGGCATTTTGCTCAAGAGTCACTCCCTCTATAAGAAACCACAAACAGATCAAAACACAGGCAAATCCATAAAGCTGTTTCCATTGCCAAGTCAGCTTTAATAAAGTTTGGGTTCTCTGGGTTCAATCTTTATGGAATACTTGATGCATTTGACTTGAATTGGACACAATCAGTTAAGTGTGTCTACTTTGTGATTAAATTAGATGAAAAATAAATTCCTATTTACATCTCTCGTCATTGCATGCCTCAGTAAATTGTCTGTTTTTAAGGTTTCAGCAGACACATTTCGAACTCTTTATGCTCACTGATTATCGCTCAGATACTCAGATGAAAGCACATTATTGAGTTCTGTGCATAATGCAGTAACATAATATTCAGTGACTCTAATATGAAAATTGTGTAGTTAATATATATTATTATATAATTATAAATATAATTATAAATATATATAAATATAAGTATAATTACAGATCTGTGGTGGTTCCTGAGAGCTGATAGGGTTAAATACAGCACTATTCACTGACACTTACTACATGGCATGCTGACAGCAAGAGAAGAACAGGGACAGACATAAAATACTGATACAGAACATTTTACATCTACTGTACAAAGACACACTGGATTACATTTATAAGATCCTCTGATATATATATATATATACTGACCTCGCTATTTATATCAGCCCCGGCGTCCAGCAACATCTGAACCATGGCCTCGTCCCCACGGACGCACGCGTACATGAGCGGGGTCATTCCCTGCACAAAAGCATACGCAAATCCATATTTATGAGAAGGGATGTAGGTGATTGAAAGCAAAAAAACATAATATACAAAAATGACTCATTAAAATGCAGTCGGGTGTTGTATGTGTCACTGATAAAACAAAGCTGATGAACTGGAATAAAAGCACAATGATTACTGATTATATCAAAGATAGTTTGTATTTACATTAGCCTGCGTCAATAATGATATTTTTTTATATATAAGACGTAAAATGGCTATGAAATACTGATTTTAGGACGGAAGGAAACACCAGAAAACAAACAGTTTCAATTATAGTTACTGTTATTTCACCGCTAATTATGGCTTTACCCAATATTAAGACATTGGGCCAATTAACCTTTTGACAACCATTAAAATACAATAAACACAATTTCTCAAAAACAATTTTTCACTCAGCATTCAACACAAATCATTATCAATACAAGAAATAATAATTTTTACAATTGCAATTTTGTGATAAAGTATCAGTAAGTAATCCAGTTATGGAAATACAATCATGCAGAGCATGCACTCATTGCACTCGATAATACAGTATCTCTCAGTTTTCATTTGCAATGAAAAGAAAATAAAGATTTTGTTTCACAGACCTCATTTGCATGTTTGCTGTCGGTCTGTGAGAAAATGTATAGACATCATTAGCGTTACAGGATTCTCAAAAATGTCCTTTAATTAGGTTTATTCACTTGTCTCTAAAAACACATAACTTTATTTCCACTTTCCTTATTTATTTCCAAACGCAGCTGGACAATATGCACTCAGACACTTTAGCAGTTTTATAGTGTATACAGCAAATTACCCAGCAATTAAGGCTTAAAAAGATGAATCAACTCCCAGCAGTGTTTATGAGTCCAGTTAGAGTTAAACCAACACTGGGTATTTTACTTTGCAGAAGACTTCAGATGATAATCCTTATTTATCTTGTACATTATTTGAAGGTCATCCAAAGGAGAGATAAAATGGTCATTTTGGAAGCCCTAACCCTCTAATCAGCAACCCACTGATCCACCACTGCCCCTACAGATTCACATACGTACATACCAGACTAATTTAGTAATGAACAGGCCTTTCAAATTCCATCTGATTTCATCTAAATCAACCATGAGTTACATCTGTCCAGGTATATTGAATATTCACGTACATTTAATGGCATGTAGCAGGCATATTCAAAAAACTCACCATGTTTTTGATAAACTTCAAAGTCTACTAAGTATTTTTATACCAAATTTGTGTAAGTACACCTAAAATCCTACAACTTGCTTGCATTTACAATTATAACATTTGGCAGATGTGCTTATACAGATTAAATTAATATTATACATCTGAGCAGTTGAGGGTGAAGGGCCTTGCTCAGGAGCCCAAAAATGGCAACCTGGTAGTGCTGGGATTTGAACCTGGGACCTTCTGATCACTAGTCCAACACCTTAACCGCTGAGCAACCCCTGCTTGCAAAAATATGCTTTTTATATTATTCACATTAGGGAAGGTATGAAGTGCGAGAGTGAAAACTCCTGCGGTGATATCAATGTAGGAAGCTTAGTAGTAAAGGAAATGAAAATGACCAAAAATAAACTCTGGTCTAAGAGCTAAAATAGGTAATTTGTCCACTCTAGACAGATGAAATTTATCAGACATTCAGAACAACACTCCGAGTCGACTCGTTCCTACTCAAATTAGTCCCAGCTGGACTCCAACAATACACACCATTATAACAGCCACCTGAACCTCAAGTATGTGCAGTATCTGCAGTGTTTCAATCACTCGTGTCAAGGCTCAACAGCTGGACCATCAGCTGAAACTAGAGGAAAGAATAACCTCAGACACAAATGAGTTCATTTAATATACTAGTGCATATTTTTCATCTTTCTTGAGTAGGCCATATCCAGTCAAATATAAGCAACTGCAAATCTTCTTGTTCCTATAACTGCAACCCAGGCACGATTTATGAGGGAAAGCAATGAAATGTTCTCCTGAGTGAATAAAAGAAAAAAAATCATCTACCTAGACCATCTTCTTTGGGTTAAAACTGATATGGGTTATAACTGTTATCACTTTTCCAAAGTAATTTATGCTTTAGATTTACACATCATCATGTTGCTGCCTCAGAAAAAGCGAGACCTCTATACCAAAGTTAGAACTTTCTGTTTCTTTGATCTTTCCATAGTCTACCCAAATTGTTTATATGCCAATTACAATCCATCAAGTCATCTCTCCCTTTTATACGACAGCTACTGTACTAACCAACCAGGAGGATGAAGCCTAACACATACTTCCTCCAAGACTTGCATGACAATAGCCGGGATAGTTGAGTTTAACTACCACAAATCACAGCCACATCGTCTATACCGCTTAATCGGGGGTATACACACATTCACACATTACAGGCAATGTGGGAACATCAATCAGCCTAATCTGCATGTCTTTGGACTTCCAGAGTACCCCAGTAGGAAATCCAACAACTACAGGGAGAACATGCAAACTCCATGCACAGAGATTGGGGATTTGAACCTGAAAGTGGACCCAGGAGGTGAAAGGCGACAGTACTGACCACTAAGCCACCGTGCCATCCACAATCACAGTAGGATGCAATAAATATTTGAAGATATTAATAATAAAATTAAAATAATAATAATAATAATATTAATAATAATAATAATAATAATAATAATAATAATAATGCTTATTAATATCTTCACAAGACTATTTATTTTCCACGAGAGAATTAGGAATATCACAAAATTTGTGACACAATTTGGTAAACCAGTTAGAAATACATCTATCTGAGGTACTGCATCTCAGTTTCAATACAATGAGTTGGTTTGAAAGTCAAAAATAAAAATTTATTTTGGTGTAAAAAGGTATAATTATCCAAATGCAACCACAATCCACAAAACCTTCTTAGGTAGGAGTTGTGGCATAGTAAGGGAAGGATAAGAAGGTGGTGGGTGCAGAAACCATCATTAGTAGAGAAAGAAACAGATGGGAATTTAAAGGAAGTTAATAAGAGGCTTCAGGCTTTCTCCCAGGCTTCAGTTTGACTATAACTACTAGTGTAGCTCCTTGCTTCAGCTTCATGATCAATAGGTCAACTTCTAGTGTAATGCACAGTCCTGTAAAGACTTCATAAATTAGTTTCAAGCGATCAAAAAAAAAAAAATTTTTTTTCAAATAAGAAAATCTTCATGTGTGCAGATGGTTATATTTTAATTACACTGTAATTAGATTTTTTTTCCCCAGCTCAGTTATATTTTTGTACATATCCATCCCCTGACATCATTTAAATCCACCATCGTCCTTGATATTTATTTTCACGATATATCTTTACCACAGTGAAAGAAATTATTCATGTACCAACATATATAAATTAAAGGCAGAATTTTCACTCAAGGATATAAAAACCCAACAAATGAATTTTGTACATTTAATTTTGTAAAATTATGTACACTATATTCACATTATTTGTATTAGGAAAATGGTATGGTATGGACGCTATGGTATACTATGCAATATTCTTGTTATTTCTGTAAAAGGTAATGGTTCACACGGAACACTGTGCAACTATGATGCTATTTAATAGGACAAAAGAAATTCATCAATCTCAAACACGCAGTATGTGATATAATTCAGGTTTCATTTATATATTCTTAAACAAAAGAGCAAGAGCTTCTATTCTTACTCAAATTATGAAAATTCAATTTAGCTTGGTTATTTAGCAAGCGATAAGATAACAAGAATGATGGCGATATTTGGCCATCAACAGCCAAATCAGTCCTTCAGGAAGCCTGGAGAACTATTCCTCAAGAATACTTTAAAAATACAAGAAAGTCTGGCTCTTTGAAAGTAAAATATGAAGACTTAGAATATGAAGACTTAGCACTTTTGCACATTACTGTATATATTGATAGTCATTTAGTGTGGATTTATTTTCCTTTCATTTATTTTTTACCTCGAGCTACCTCAAACATCTTCAAGAAAAAAAGAATTACGTGAGTGTCTCTAATTTCTCCCCAGTGTACTGAAAGGAATGGGAAAAGATCCCTGTCAGGGTATTTGAAGTACCGCCAGAGTCAAGACATGAACTGCTGGTATCCATTTGGCCCACAGGTGGTAATAAACTCCAACTCAAACAGTGGCTTGGAAGAATCGTAGAATGAGGGATATCAGTGTGCTTTTCTGAAAGAGATTCGAGCATTCCTGACACGACTTCAGAAGGGCTGCATATAAATCTGTCACTGCACCATCAAGACCTTCAAACAGTCAACAACGAGGTTTTTTATGATAAGACAGAACCTACAGTAGGTTTTCATTGCAGTAGAGATTGTTCTATATTAAGAGTGGCTGTATGTACAGTATGAGGTATATGCCTTCAGCATTGTTTTACAATGTAGGAAAAAAAATAATAAAAATCAGAACAGACCACAGAGCGTCCACAAAAATACGAACTAAAACATTCCCTTGTTTATAATAATTCTAAAAGCTCAATACTGCTGCTTCCACGCATGATTTTCACTGGATGTACCACAGCAATAAAACTGGTGATACCCGTCATATCTCGTCAGAAATTAGCAATAGACAGCATTAAACAGTTGCGGTTCTTGTCATTACAGTCACGTCAAAACTGTGTTTGTGTGTGCATCAGCAGATCTGACCTGTTCGCTCATGCTGTTTAGGCCATCAGGTCCCAGAAGATTGACTGCTTGCTTAACGAGGTCAGTGCGACCGCAGTTCAGCATCCGAAAGCCGAGGTCCTGCAGAAACTTGGCCTCAGTGGAGGCTGCGTCTAGCTTTCGTGTCGCACAGAAGCAGTCGTCTGCTCTACAAAAGACAAGTATAATTGTAATGACCAGTGTAACATTAAGAGAGAAGAAATACAAAGAAGCAGAGCTCCAACAACTGTGATTTATGTCATTACTTTTAGTAAATGTACTAAAATAAAAACCTATTGTATCCACTGAATTAAATTGTATGTTAAAAACTATTTAAAAGTAAAAATATTACCCACATTGGTACACATGTGCAATCATATTTTGCCTATTTATTGAAAACTGTTGTTAATCTCTAAATAACTCAATTTTATCATTGAAATATCATTAGCTTGAAGTTTATATTATTTGATTAAAAGCATAATAGCTTTGATAATTGTGGTACTTTAATAGTAATTACACTACTGTAATAAAATGAGAAAATCTCAAATTCCCTGGCTATCCTTCACAGAAGTCCACTGATCCCAATGTGAAAACAATGGATTGGAGCTGAACTCTGAGACTAATTTCTTCATTGTAGCTATTCAACATTACAAATTACACAGAAAGACTAACAGCTGCAAGCTATACTACCGCATTTGATTTCTGATTTTGAGTTTTTATGACTTTTAGCTGCAAGTAAATTTGCAATCTTGTTCTTTCAAAGTATTTCAATTATAGGTAAAATAAATGAAAGATTCTTGAGCTTTTAAGTGACTTTAATTCCTGCATTAGATTTATTAACCTGTGACAACATTACTGCAAGATACTGCAAAGTAGTTTTTTTTTTTCATAGGTAGATATAGCTAGCTAGTTAAATGAAATAGACAAAGCCTTGCAGCTAAATCACAATTATCTTTCCACTGTAGTTCTAGAACAAATAAAAAGTCGGTTTTGATAGATAGTGTAGTTCTGGTACTGTGGTACGTTTTTGACCAAAAAGATGATGATACATGGACTAAAAAGGCACAATTTGGCATGCTAGCTATACAGATGCATATGAGAATAAAGATTTAGCCTGCTAACTGCATCCACAAAGTAACAAAAATAATGGGTGAATGTATATATACCCTGCTCTTACTGGTGGAATGTGCAATCAATCAATGAAGATTGGCCAACAGGCTGGTCAAATTTAGTCATGAAACCTCCAACATAAAATTGGCGAGTGAGAAGATTTAATTAGCAGAGTAATAACACAGTTTTGCTTAAAATATTGCAATGCACACAACATTATGGGTGACATATCAGAGTTCAAAAGACGACAAATTGTTGGTGTGCGTCTCGCTGGTGCATCTGTGACCAAGACAGCAAGTCTTTGTGATGTATCAAGAGCCACAGCATCCAGGGTAATGTCAGCATACCACCAAGAAGGATGAACCAACAGGATCCAACAGGTGTAACTGTAGCTGCAAGAGGAAGCTGTATGAAAGGGATGTCCGGGTGCTATCCTGGATTGTATCCAAAAAACATAAAGCCACAGCTGCCCAACTCACTGCAGAATTAAATGTGCACCTCAACTCTCCTGTTTCCATCAAAACTGTTTGTCAGGACCTCCACAGGGTCAATGTACACTGGCCGGGCTGCTATAGACAAACCTTTGGTCAATTGTGCCAATGCAAAACGTCGGTTTCAATGGTGCCAGCAGCGAAAATCTTGGGCTGTGGACAATGTGAAACATGTATTGTTCTCTGATGAGTCCACCTTCACTGTCTTTCCCACATCCGGGAGAGTTACAGTGTGGAGAAGCCCCAAAGAAGCCACTGTACCACCCAGACTGTTGCATGCCCTGAATGAAGCATGGGATTGGATCAGTGATGGTTTCGCATTCCCTAGGCCCAATACTTGTGCTAAATGAGCGCGTAACTGCCAAGGACTACCGAACCATTCTGGAAGACCATGTGCACTCAATGGTTCAAACATTGTATCCTGAAGGCGGTGCCGTGTATCAGGATGATGATGCACCAATACACACAGGAAGATTGGTCTCAGAGTGGTTTGATGAACATGAAAGTGAAGTTGAACATCTCCTATGGCCTGCACAGACACCAGATCTAAATATTATTGAGCCACTTTGGGGTGTTTTGGAGGAGCAAGTCAGGAAACTTTTTCCTCCACCAGCATCACGCAGTGACCTGGTCACTATTCTGCAAGAAGAATGGATCAAAATCCCACTGAATTGATGCTGTATTGGCTGAAATAGGAGGCCCTAATGAATTATTGTCGTCTAAAACCAGGCATTTCAGTTTCATTGTCCAACCCCTGTACACACACACACACACACATATTATTTTATAATTTTTCCCCCCATACATATCAAGCATCTTTCTGACAAACAAGAAATCTGGTTTTTAGTTCAACCAAGACCTGCTGGTATCCATGAAAGTATTTCCCATATATTACTGTAACTCCCACTCTTGCACATCAATTTTTATGAATTGTTACAAAATATCTCTTCACCTCTGCTAGGTGAAATCTGCTGGACTGCTTGCAAGTCATCAATATTCATAAACAGCCAACCAACATTCATTAATATTTATGAATAGAATTTGAAATACATCTACTGTGTTGAAAAGAATAGGTGCAAAATATTTAGCTGTGAAAATGGCAGGGAGTTTCAGAAGTTTAAATCTTAGTGTATCACATATTGCTGGCTTTAATTTAAGAACAGCGGAGTCACCAAGATGCTGCTAACATACACTAGTAAATCAGCTAGCTAAATGCTAATCAGATGAACAACCTAATACATATTCCATGTCAATACAGGTAGGAATCTTCTTTAAAATGATTGCTTTGTGCTTTTTCCTAACCTGAATTATGTTAGCACTGTCAATTTGTTGTTAGTTCTTTTCAAGGGAAAGTAGCTCAAAAGCCTGTCAAGAAACTGCCAGATGGCCTATTCATAGACCTTGTATAACAATTTGCTGGCATTATATGATGGTGGTGGTGGGGGTGGGGTTGGGGGTGTGTGTGTGGGGGGGGTGAGCTTTCCCAAAGACACTGAATAAAAAATAATAGAACAGAACAGAAGAGAAGAGAATACAAACAGTGGTGATCACTAATATGTCATTGGGAATAATGGTGATCATTGATTTGCTGTTGGGAACAATGATAATCAGGGATTTGTTGTTAGGAGCACTGAAGATTGGCCATTGGGAACATTAATGATCAGTGATAAGTTAGGAACAAGTGGTTGATGGCAACAATAGTGATCAGTGATTCGTTGTGAAAATGGTGCTCAGTGATAGGTTGTTGGAAACAAGGGTGATCAGTGATTGACTGTTGGGAGCAGTGGCGTACAGTGTTTAGTCATTATGAGCAATGGTGAGCTCAGTGACGGGTTAACAGGAACAACTGCATTCAATGATTAGTTGTTGGAAACAATGGTGATCAGTGATTGTTGTTGAAACCAGTGATGATCAGTGAATAGTCTACAGGAACAATGATAAGCAGTGATTGGTTGTTTGGAACGTTAAGGGATTGGTTTTTTGGAACAATATTTACCAGCGATTGTTTGTTTTTCACAAAACAGGCCTATCTATTCTAACTGATTTTAGAGTAAAGAAATATGATTCCATTTGATACAATTTGACATCATAATAGCTCTAATCAACACTGGGTCATGTTGTGGTCTCACACGTCCAGGGTCACTGATTCAATTCTGAGCTTTATTTACTGTATCCGTGAGTCTGTGGATTTTCTTGGAGTTCTCAATGGTTTTCTTACCTCTCAAAAATACATTTTTTCTGAAACAGAATATGTATTTAATATGACTCTGAATAGGATAAGCCAGTTACTAAAGATGAATAATATAACAATCTATATTCTAAAATTAATATACTAATATGAATTGTACTGTATGCATCCAACATGTACTTAAATATGGGTATCAATGAAGTGGTACTTCCAAGTTTAGTTTGATATTAATACAGATACCTTAATTCTGTTGTTTTGCTTTTCTATAGGCCTGTTTACCAGAAAACAGCAGCATTTATGTTTCTCTGCTGTGCAGTTAATGGCCTGTGTGCACTCTAATAACCCCAACATTAAAACCGCTGAGTGCTGAACAGGAAGCCTGGCACTTACTGATTTCAAGTGAAGTTTCATTTCAACAAACTAGTGCCAGGGTAAGAACAGCCCTAAAGTCATGCTTTTTGTTTGGCAGGATTAGAACATTTGTTAAACATCTCTTAAGCGAAAGCTGCATTAGTCGTTTACATAGCGCTTCAAAGTCTGCCACTATGTCAATAACTCTTGTACTGTGGTATCTGGTTCTCATTCATTCATCGTGCACATCGTATGATAAGTGACTATCATAAAAATGGTCTAGACCCTATTTCGGGAAAAAAAATGGGGATGAGGCTCAAAGGGAAACATTTACATATTCACTGTAGTCTCCTCACTGTGATGTAGCATAGCCAATCCATGGCATATTTTATAGAGAATATATATTTTTATACTTTTAAAAAGCAAACTTGTATTATTTCTATGATACAGTAATTTTACGAGAAATATGATGGGTGTTCAAGTCAAACCGGGACTTGTGAAGAACAACGGAACACAATTATGTGGGTAAAAAAAAACTTTTACTTCTCTACATAACCCCCTGCTACTCATGCTTGGATACCATTAAGGTAAAAGGTTTTCTCTGTATGTCATGATCGGACTGTCTTCATATCTAAAGCCCTGGCCTCCCAGGAACTCATTTAATGGCCAAACCATGTGGAAAAATGGGAGTGAGGTAGCTAGGAGCGAGGTCAGGATTGTATGCGGGATGTGGCAATAACTCCCAGCCGAGTTCCTGCAAAGTACCGTATAAGTGGTGTTGGTGAATGATTGTGTGTACAGATGTCTCTCTTCTACAGTTCCGTGACAAGTTGTCTATAAATCTTCAAGGATCAGGCGTTCTAATCGCTGAATGTTCGTGGGAACGACTGCAGTGAGCTTGAAAATACTTTACTGAGGCGTAGCATCTCATCCCCGTACAGTCCGTGAAGTGTTCTGTAAATGTCCATTACAAGTCCTGGCTTGACTTGAACAACGCCTCAAAGTATCCGTACTGTTTTATTATCCCTCCATTAACGAGATTTCAAAATTGTTACAAATTCCATTTTGATGAAAACATTTATTCTTATATTAGTATTAACTACTGAAAGATCAATTTCGGTATTATTAAAAACTTGAAGATTTTTCTTCAAATTGCAAATTCACTTCATAAACCATGTATTATAAACCAGCTCTTCATCAAGGTTTTGCATTTTTATTTTGTTTCCTGGAGAAGCAGACGTTGTACAATATATAAAGCACAAACCTCTGATGATTCAAATCAGTAACTCTCACAAATTCACCTTACTCTGCTTCAACTGCAACTATGCCAGGCGATTTTGCTTTGCTTTGGCTTCTGCTATTGATATCCACACTGGCCTTGTCATTGATTAATTCCCTGATTATGTTATGCATGTCTGGTTTTCACCTCATCGATACACTGCTGACAGTAATGAATTAGCAGCGATTAAACCTTTAAACCCCGCAGAACCCGTCAGCAGAGTCAGACAAACATTTCCTATTCAAAGCAGTTCCTTTAAAATACGTCTTGAGGGTTACAATCTCATCTGTCACGGCTAAAATATAAGTGTACGTGTGAAAGATCTGTAATTACTAAAACTGTCCTTTCGTCCATCATGATGAAAGGAGAAACAGAGTAGCAAATCATAATCTTTGGTATCAACATTATTTCCTTCTTGTAATTATGAACCACGGGATATTACAGGTAAGAAAATGATATTTTCTGAAAATTCTGAAAGCACAAGGTAAGATAAACTTAAATATATCCAACAACCCTTTGTGTTTGTGACATTTGAATTCAATACTTACATTCATTCTTTTACTCCTTTATTAAATTTGCCTGCGGGGAGAGCTTTTTACTGTGAACACCGACTGTGTGAATAATTCCAAATTATTTATCATGCCAGAATATTTGAGGCTTAACTTAATAATGACACAGAATCTGTGTGTTTGATTTAAAAAAAAAAAGAAGAAAGAAACAAGAAAAAGTTGGCGTGAAGGTAGAAAATCTTTCAGATTTAAATTCTAAAGCTTTTTATACTTGATAAGTTATGCAACATCACCGTTTTTCTGAAACATGGGCTCTCTTTAAAACTTTGCCAAAACGATATTCACATTCCAAGACTCAGGTTCAGATCCAAGGAAATAGAAAATCTCACGAAAACACCTGCACGTGCGTCCAGCATTATTTCATCCAGACTAAAAAAAATACTGATTCAAAGTCTGCTCATTTGAAGTCATGCTGGCCAGTAAACCGAGGGAGCTTTGGATTTTTATCTTGGATTTTTTTATCTTGTATAACTTGAACTCATGCACGCTTGAGATTAGACATGATAAAATTCGCAGACCTTTTGATTCTTAACACAGTTCATTAAAGCATTCTGACACTTCACCACCAACTTCCCACTGTGTCAGTGCCATGTTTGCTTTTTCACACATTTAGAAACCGAACCACCCATAGACAATGTATGATCTACAGTATGTGTACTGTATATTTAGATTTAACCATACATACATACATACATACATACGTACATACATAGTATCTTTAATGGTGCCGAGCTGCAACTTACTTCAGCTGCCGTGGCTCGCAGTCCACTCCAGGCAGGAGCAGTCTGGCGGCCTGTCTCACATCATCACTGTCTACAGAAACGCTCAGCCGGTGCTCAGTGTGTGCTACAGCCACCCGGATCCACTCCATTAGTGGAGGCAGCACGATGAACGGCCTGGAAGAGAATGAACAGCCAGAGGGGATACATGCTGAAATAAGCATCTTATCTAAGTGTTTCAACTGTACTGAGAAAAATAATTAACAAACCAAAGTTCAGCATATTAAAGAGATAATACAACAGTTTCTGATTTAAAACAAGCAATTATTTAATCAATGTGTAGGCATTATATTCTGACAGGTCAGGTACGTGACGATCATGAAAAAAGAGGAGATATTCACATTTCTTTCATGTGCTAATAATTACAGGCACTAAGCTGCATCAAATTAGTGCAGCTCAGAATCTGGATATGAATATTTAAAAAAAATGATGTGCTGAATGTGTGCTGATTTTAATTTCTTTGTGAGAGGCTTTCGATCCAGACAAGGAAACTGAATATATCTTATTTTTTATAACTAACACTTTTGATTGTCAAGAATAACAGAACACAGCAATAAGAGATAAAAAAACTACCTTTATTTCTCTATATAATCCCCTGTTACACTAATGCACTTATCCCAGTGTTTCACTAGTCACCATTAAGGCAGAAAGTTTTCTTAGTACACTGGAGCCATGATCAGGCTGTCTGCTTCACATCTGAAATGCTGGTCTCCCAGGAACTCCTTTAATGGCCCAAACATGTTGAAAGAGCTTGGGGTGAGTCCAGGACCGTGGATGGGGCAATATCTCCCAGCCGACTTCCTGAAATGTGCAAGTGATGTTTGTGAATGTTTGTGCATATAGTTCCCACAGAAAGATGTAAAGTTATCCATCAATCTTCAAGGATCAGATGTTCCACTCGCTGAACGTTCATGGGAATGCCTGCAGTGGGCTCCGAGCCGCCTTTGCCGGCATCATCATTCACTGGCTTACCGCCTTCTTTAAAATGGTTGCACCATCCAAATGTTTTATGGCAGCTAAGAGTCAGCTGTAAATGTCAGTCGTTTTATGCCTTCATTCGTGACGTATTTCATCACAAGTCCTGGTTTGACTTGAACTTACCTTATAAGTAAAATTCGCAAAAGCAGAAGAAAGTAAATGTATTTTGAGTCACTCCATGTCAATTTGTTTAAGAAATGCCATGCAACTTTGATTTCCAAACATAAAGCTATCTCAGGGCTCCACCGATCAGCCATAACTATAATAAAACCGCTTAGGTTTTAGGTTTGCTGCTCAGGCCAGCTCTGGTCCTTCAAGGCACGACTCCACAAGACCTCTGGCATGGGGTGCAGGGTGGGGCCTACGTGGTTTGCTTGATTGAATTGATGTCTGGGGAGTCTGGAGGCTGGGCCAACAACTTTGAACTATTTGCCTGCTAAGCACTGTGTGCGGTAGGTTGTGATGCACTGGGTTTTTTTGATACCTTTCTGTCTTGGCGAGCTCTGACTTTTTTTCTGCAGATTGTGCTACACTGGCTTTACCGCGGAATCAGGCTGTCTTTTGGTCCCTGCAGCTATAGATGAGCCTTTAAGTGCCCATGATCATGGGGCCCATTTACTGATGTATAATTTATCGTCAATGGTAATGAATTCACCTGGCAGTGGTGTTAATGATATGGCAGATTGGTGTACAATAAATAGGGAATTAGTTTGTGAATAATTAACTTGCATAATCCAATAAAATATTTTTATACCGCATCACTTTTGGATTCTCAAATCAGATTACTCAGAAGGCAATGAATCATTTCCTACAAGAGCAGCTCTGGCAGTAGCCCCAGATGAAAGGCTTATGATCCTGCTGTTGTGTTATTGCTTTGTTGTTTCTACAGTAGCTCTTATGCTCCACAAATTGCAGTTGTTAATATGGAGAGATTTCCATTAGCATTTAGCATTTTTTAAAAGGAGTCACATGTCTGAGAACTGTATAACAGCTAGAAGTAAAACTGCAAATTGATATTCTTCACTACAGTAAAGTATTAGTTTGGAGTCAGTCTATTACTTGCTTTTATTTCGAATCTTCTTCTTCTTCTTATCATTATTAAATAAAGGACAGAGAGAAAATGGCTCAGTGGTACAGTAGGTTTCTCGCCTGAAATGCGTAAGGCCTGGGTTTGATTCCCCCAAATCCCAGCCACTAGGCGCAGTGTCGGAACCAAGCCTGGATAAAATGGGAAGGTTGTGTCAGGAAGGGCATCCGGCATTAAACCTGTGCGGATTGGATGGTCCGCTGTGGTTACCCCTTGACAGAAGCAGCCGAAAGATCAACAACAAAGGCCAGGGAGAAAATGTTGATTTATACCTGTCGTAACTTAAGTGATTGACTGGTTTGTCAGACATTCGTATAGCGCTTTTAACAATTGTCATTGTCGCAAAGCAGCTTTACGCAATCAAAAGAATTATTTAAGTTTGTATGGAATGTGAATGTGTATAAATCAAAATGATGAATTCTTCATCATTAAATGCAACTATAATAGTTAATAGGTAAAAATGTAATCATCAATGAATTTCTATTATACTGTATATGAGAAATAAAACACTTTGTAAATGGCTGTTATTGGAAAATAATCAACTTCAATCTAGTTAATCATTATTTTTCCATAAAAGCATGCCATGTTGTATTCCTTGTATTCCCAAGATACAAAGATTCAAAGAACTTTATTAATCCCAGAGGGAAATTGCTTTATGTATCAACCAAGCTATCATGATAATCACAGCTTTAGTGAGCTTCAGCTCAAAAACCACACGCACACAACAGCGTGCTCTAAAATGGCCCGTGCTATTTGTTCATTACCTCAGCACAACAGCTTTGCAGTATCTATTCGCCCACACGCTGCCCAGAAAACGCTGTGAAAATGTTGATCTTTTGGGTTTCACATTCTGCACAAGCCCACTGGCTGTTACACACCAGCTATAAGTGGGACAAAAAAGTATTTGTGCTATATAAATCCCTGTTCAATTCAGATATAATGGAAAGTTAGAACTTCACAGCCCTGTAATATAACTCTGATAGCAAAAACTATCAAATATTTAACATACAGTATTAGTTCCAAAAACATAAATTGTTACCACACAAATGTCACTTTTTTTCATTTCAATGTGTTTTCCATAACCTGTTTTTTTTTTTTTTTTTTTACAGCTAGATTTTCACAATCGACAGCCTTTCCCCCCAGACACCTACCCACCTCCAGAGAGGCTGCCAGGAATCTTTGCCAAAACAAACCACATGCCTTCCCGCCTGCTTCAGGACCATCTAACACGTGTCCACTTACTCGCTTCTCCACCCTTAAGAGCAACGCACGCACTCACATGGACCACACTGTAGAATCCACATGCATATTTCTCTACTGGAATTAAAACATGCAGAACAGAACAAAGAGGAAGGGAGTTTCCTCATCCTAAAAGCAGGACAAAAAAACATCAGGGATTCAACAAATTTAGCATAAACGGTATTAAATACTGCATAAGTTACAATGCATTTAAGGCAAAATACAGTGACTAGACATAAAAGGTCAACATTTCAAAATTGTCAAAAAAAATTTGGGCTGCATCAAGCAAAGAAATCAATAAAGATTTGAAATTACTGGAACTGGGTTAAGTACCTTTCAATACATTATCAAAACCGGGAAGGAAAGTGCTGAACCATTAACTTCATGAAAAAGTTTTTCAGGAAAAAAAAAAAAAGTTAGAGATCACTTAAACACCTGGTGAAATTGCATGATAAAAAAATCAACAGTAAAAACCCTTGTTTACTAAGTGTCTTAGAGTAGGAAATCGCTCAAAGTGTCCAAAAATTCTCAGAGTGATGCAATTTTGGCCCTACTTTTAGGAGTAAGAGCAATTTATCAACATTTTTAAAATAGGAAATCACTCCTATCTCTACCAAAAGGCAGGAGAGCTCCAGAGGTGTCCTAAATGGTTAGGAATAGCAAGGAAATGAGGTTCGGACAGAGACGCACACGGAACTATGGGGCCAGAACTATGTTTAATAGTGGAAGTAAAAGCTTTTCCATACACACACACACACACACACACACACAATGTGATGAGAACTGACAGGATTGGGACTAAAGAGCCGTGTGGCAGGGGTGGGCATGTCAGGGTAAAAAGGGAAACGAATAAAGTGATGCATAGTGGCCACTGTACAAGCCTCTGAAGGCAGTGTTATGATCTGGGGTTGCTTTAGCTGGTCAGGTCTAGGCTCAGCAACGTTATGTGGCAATAATTAAATGTCAGCCGAACACCTGAATGTACCGAATCACCAGGTAATCACCTCTGTGGAGTTTTTCCTCCCTGATGGCAAAGGCACATTCCAGGACTCAAATTTTAAAGAGAGCATGAGGAACTGGCCACCTCATTGAAATCTTGTGCACCCTTTTTTTTTTTTGGCCAGGAGGTGTATTTCACTATACTGAAGTATAAATTTGTTTATCTTAACATAATCATCTTAATAAGCCACATAGCACAATGCTTTGCTCACAACGGCTGGCTGTTTTTTCTCCACAATAAATATAATAAAGTACATTTCCAAAAGCAAACATGCAATCCAATCTGTAAGTATGGTCATGACATTCTAATGGTTCACTTTTCACTCTCTAGGTAGCATATTGCTAACATTCTTGCTAACATCATAACCATCTTATTAATAACAGTAGCCAATAAAGTCACATTTTAAAGATGTTTTAGGGTTGCTGGTTTCCAGAACTGAATTGTCCTGTGGCAGAGGCACTGGTAGCCATAATCCTGTATGCACTATTTTATTGGTTTTGATTAGTTAATATGTTGATGCACATTTCTGGTACTTAATCATACAGTTGGTGATCAGTAGTAGCACGATTTAGCTTATCTTGTGTGTAATCAGGCCAATACGTAGCCTAGAAATTAACCATTAACCACAAAATGTTTTTTCAAGCTTTTAAAAATAGAAAGCAACCTGTTGTATACCTGTTGTATGCAGATTTTGCTGAGAGCAGCAAGAGCCCTGCATCCGGTCCTTGACATGCATTTGCTAGGATAATCTGTGTTTTATGGTGGATTTGTATCGATAACGTGCAAAAAACAAAATAGAAGTCAATCTCTCTCACTCTCGCTTGCTCACTCACACACAGAGTAGCTGTATTTGCGTGCATTTCACCTAGACGTTAAAGGTAGCACACACACAGGAATGTGGTTCTTGAGCATACTATGAAATATAATCCTGCCAGTGACATTTACGTGTGTCGGGCAGAATCTATTAGACAGGGTACTGGAAATGTATTTTCCTCTTTTCCACCCACAAGCTACATACTGTACATGCCTGCCTATAGTCTGTTTCTTTTTGCCCTAACTCACACCTCTAAGTTGTACATCACAACATTATTGCTCTCCGCATTGAAATTCTGCACAAAGCAGCACTTTAGAAATAGCAGCTCAGTGGTTAAGATGTTGGACTTCTAATCAGAAGCTCCCGATTTCGATTCAAAGCACCACCAGGCCGCTATTGCTAAACCCTTCAGCTCAGCTGTATGAATCAGATGAATCTAAGTTGCTGTGGATTAGTGTGTCTGCCAAGTTTCGTAATTGAATATACTGACATAGTGTAAAGCTAGTGTAAGCACAACTGTAGAGGAAGTAGAAATGACAGGTTTTTATTCCAGTCAAAGTACAAATCTCTTATTGTGCCCAATTTATGTGTAAAGTCGGTTATATGCAGATCGGCCATAACCTTAAAGTACAAATCATTATGCCTAGTATTGTGTGGGCTCTCTTTCTGACACAGGGGCAGCTCAACAAGATGTTTAGCAGTAGATCCTTTGGGTGCTGTGGGTTTCAGGGTTGGGTCTCCATGGATCAGACTTGTTTGTCTGGTTATTGGATGGATATTGGATATTGTAGTATCCATGCCATGGATGCTTGGTTGGACTGAGATCTGGGAAATTTGGAAGTCAGATCAACAACCTTTTACCTCTTTCCGAGCTAAGCGCCATACACAGCAGGCCATCATGCACTAAGTGTTCTGATACCTTTCTTTCGTGACCAGCATTAACAGTTTTTTATTATTATTTATTATTTTTTTTAGCAATTTGTGCTTCTTTAGCTTTTCTGTGGGATTGGACTAGATGGGCTGGCCTTTGCTCCCCACACGCATTAATGATAATTAATAATCAATGTTTATTTCACCTGGCAGTAATATTTCGTGGCTGATCAGTTTACAATAGAATTAATGATTTAGTGCCAAGCTTAAGGAAAGGCAAATGAAACACTACTACTGAAAAAAACAGCTATCTAAAGCAGTACAATAATAATAATAAACAACTATAAATATTTAATTATAACATAATTACATCATAATTTTGCATCAATTACAAAATCAACCACCAAGGGCTTGTTGAATAATAAGTGCTTAAGAGAAATGATGTAGCTTCATGAAGCACAAAATCATATATATGAAAAAACATCATAAGTTCATTGTGGTTTGTTTAAATTGTTCATATCACAATGGAGAATTTGAGATTCTCAAGGTCTGACTCATTCCGCAGATATACAGTTGGATATGAGTGTCAAGTTTTAAGGACAAAGTTTTGGAAAAAGAAAAAAAAAAATCAATCAAACACTGTAATCTAAATCCTTTCAAAAACTTTTACCAAGCTTTCTGACTCAGTGAGAAACACAAAACGGCAGAAGGCAGGCATTTCTGATGGAGTGAGAGAAAGCACAAAGGTAGAGGTGAAGATTGGCAGCAAAATAGTAGTGCTTTCTTTTTCATTTTTTTCAGTAGCTTGAGTTATTGACTGACCAAAAGGAATCACTCATTAGAGGTGGTCATGAGTGAAAGAACAGATTCACGAAACAAGCGAATTTAAACGAATGGCTCCAGCGCCGAATCGCTTAAAGAAAAGTACGAATCTTGGTCGTGATCCACTTGAGTCACAGGAAGAGGTGAAGATCCAGCATACATGCAGTTACAAAAACAAAATCCGAATACATGATTCACAGATGTTTAAAATTCACAGAGAGATATATATATCGAGCAATCAACAATTTATAGATCATTACATGGTTTTATTCTTTACAGAAAACATACTATCAACATACTACCACACAGGGTATCAGTCGCTCAACGCGCTTTATTTTTCTTCCAATTCTGTCCCTTCATGGATGTGACGGCAGCATCAATTCAACCTCTTCTTCTTGATCAGTAGCTCACCAGCCATCCACATCCCTTCAATCTTCCCCCTCCCTTTTTTCTCTCAGTGATACATCTCCTCTTAACCTCTTCCTTTCGCTTCTATTTCCCTCCTTTCTTTTGTTCTCTCTATGGAATAGTTATCCACAGCTGAAATGAGCCCTGAGGAGAACAAGAGCAGCTGTTCTCTAGAGAATCTGGTAACTCATTCCTGAGCTTTTACTCTCCGGCAGCACACGGGCCTCTCTTGGAGTCCTCAAAAGGATTTTTTAATCAGAGAAACTCATCAATCCAGAAACGTCCCAGCGGGTGTGTCAAACTGCAAAGCACATTGTGAACAGTGAACACCTCGCCAAACTTTCCATTAGCATTCCCATCTCCATTAGCCACTTACCAGCAGGCCTGAAGCTCATTCACTGTATAACATAACAATTAAAAACCCTTAATGATCTCTCTCGCTCTTTCTCTCGCTTTCTTTGCCTGTAACTTTAACTCGCAGAATTGCCTTCAAATCGAATCAGGAAGCATTGGTAGTGTGATCTGAGCACCCGTCATCGGGACCGATTTATGATTAACTCTTTATTTACCACTTTTGTCCAGTAAAGTCTTTTTTGCAGAAATCCAGGACACAGTAGTTATTTCTTTCACAGTAGGGGTGTGAACAATGTATACACACTTCAACAGTTGTTATACTGTATATGCCCTTTATTAAAAGTAAACTTGAATTGAATTATGGCTGCAATGTGTAGTATTATGTTTCATCTAAAGATGTCGGATGCTATCATGTGACCGTCAGAAGAGGCATATATTTGTCATATTGAAGTGTGTAAACATTTTCTTAGGACCCTCTGTATGTTGTGCATATACAATAAATAAATATATGTATAAATATATTACACACACACACGCATATACTGTGTATACACACACACACACACACACACACACACACACACACACACACACACACACACACACACAGAGGGGTCTGATAGCAACTGACATCTTTAGAGGAAACATAATACATACATACATACATACATACATACAGTACAAAAGTCTTAGGCGCCATATTATCTGTAGTACGAATTTTGTTATATAAGTTTATTATGTCTGTATTATTATGTACAAGACCATTCCCTACAAATATACACTATAATTAATGAATATATAAGATTAAAGAAGAATATTTGCATGCCTGTAAAGAAAGTGACATATTACATGGCAGACCAGTTTTCAGATGGGGGGAAAAAAATCAATAATGTCGACTCCTGGGTTTGGCATGAAAATAGAAAGGAGCGAGTGTGACGAAGTTACCAACAGAACTCATATTCTCCAGCATGCGCAGTAAAACCTAACAGCTGTTTTATTTACAGTACTGCGCAAAAGTCTTGGGAACTTCCAAGCAAAAGCCACATGCAATGATGCATTTGAAAACATTTCTACGTTAAAAAAAGCACTACAGTAAGTAATAACAAACAATAAACAGTCAATATTTGGTGTGGATACTTTTTGCTTGAACATAAGCCTAGTGTTTGATACAGATGTGTGCAGTATTCTAAATAAAACAGCTGTTAGGTTTTACTGAGCATGCTGGAGAATAGGAGTTCTTTTGGTAACTTCGTCACACTCGCTCCTTTAAATATATAGTTTCCTGCTTTGTGGTTGCTCCTACCTTTCTGTGTGCAGGGTGACTTTGGAGGGCTCCACATTGGGGTTCTCCCACTCTATCTGGGGACAGTGCATGAAGTAGCAGAGAGTGTACAGAGCCTCCGGTTCCCAGTGTATGGGTCCTCCGTTGTTCTGTTGCACCGGCGTGCCATTGCTTGGGCTCTTGATGTGGAGGGGCTGGAGTTGGTGCATAGCGCGAGACACCAGATCACCTGCAGGGGGTGACATGTTAGGTCAGATTTAAGGCTTTGCAATCAGCTTTATTGAGCTAAGGGAGGAAATTGAAATGATCTCGTTGGGAAAGTCAATGAGCGATGAAAAGAAAAACAGGCATTATATCAGTATGGAGCCTAGAAGACCATGTAAACAGTGTTTTTAATGCTTAAGGAGGACCTAGAGAGCAGCGATCCTTATATTCATTTACATGGACACATTATCTTATTTAATCGTAATTACCAAAAGGAAACTGTCTAACATGTTTCAATTGTCTGTAGCTATTTTGTTTAAAAGAAGTGATGTCCTTTATGGAGACTGGAGAGAGGATGTCAAATATGGGAGGTATATCAGAATTTGTGCCAAATAGATATTTATTCACCTTTCGTACACACAAGCACACACGCATCCAGACCTAGACTGAATTCTTCATAGTATGAACTTACCAGTGTGTCAGTTTGAAGAGAATTCAAAAGACTTTTGTAGTAAAAGAGATTTTTTTTTTATCAAAATCTTGCTCAGCTGCCTTGAATGCCACAAATAGTTATTAAGCAATACTTAGCCTTCACGTACTTTGTGTATTTGAGGTAAGAACAAATAACACTGGAAACTCAGTACTTTGCATAACGTTTGAAGAAAAAGAAAAAGAAAAAATTACCACCAAAAGTAAACAAGACTTCTGCACATACACACTTGGACTCATTTTCCTGCTTGGCAAGTGTTTCCTAACCACATGTACCACAAGCTAACTGGCAATTGCTTTTACTAGCATCACTAGTACCACAACCGAGCTGTAAAATTCGCGCCATATTCAGTCATTTATATTATATATATTATATTATTTAAAAAAACAACAACACTCTATTCTATATATCTATGACCTGATGGAACGATTCACACTCATGTGATTATGTTTTCTGAAAGCTGGATGGACTAGTCAGTCGGTCTACTGTGCTAAGGTTAAATATCATTGATTCCAAGCTACATGAAGAAGGTAGGGAGAGTGAAAGAACAGTGTGAGGAGTAGCAGGCAGCCTTGAGTCGGAATTATCCACACGCTGGCTGACGAGTTGTGTCGGCATCTGCTCAAAAACACTACATACAGTATAAGAGTTCTCTGGAGGATGCCTGGCAGTAAGATTGAAAATCCTGAAAAGCATGTATATAGATAATTAGATGGTAAAATGTGTGTATTATGTGCCTTGTGTCTTCCTTGCAAGGTGAAATATTATGTATAAAAGTACAATATTTGTGGTTAGCGGCTCAAAGAACAGCGTAGATTGCAAATTTTTTACTTGATTCACAGCTAAGAAGTTGTTTCATTTATTTGATCCTAGTTTGGGTTGCGATGGATCTCCCAGAATGCACGAGGAGAGACATTCTGAGTGGGACGCTACTCCGTTACATAGCACCATGCATTCACATTCACACACGTACAGTAGGAGCAAATGATAATGGTCAGTGTTGCTACTGGGAATTGGAAGGAAACTGGAGATCTGTTAAGTGTATGATAAAACGGCGACTTTCAGTTATTCATTCATATGGTAAGTCGTTTAACCTTGCTCTGAAAGTGACTTGCTAAAATCAGCAACGACAAAGATAATATGAAAAGTGAAAGAATCACTACACTATCGCTAAACACTTTCCAGCAGAAAAGTCTTTTTAATTTCCGAGACATTAAATCAGGGGAAATCTGTGATGCGCTTGTCCCAACAATGATCTGCACTATTTGTGCCTCCACTCATACTCTGCTACTGGTGAATATCAAATGTAGATAAGAAAGATACCTACAGTAAACTAAGCAGAGGTGTTTAGGTAGAGGATGATGAAACAAGCCACGCAGAAACCTTGTCAAAACCCCGGTTTGCGCGTAATTTGCTGAGCTAGAGTTAGTTGAGCTGAGCTGCAAATCAGGTGGAAAAGTGCTATTTAGTGACTCATTCAAAGCCCTGGCCTGACAACTAACTGCTTGTAAATCTTAACCCAGTTTATTACTCAAACACCACACTACATGTACGGCTTGGGTAATGAAGTATATGGCCCCTGAGCTGCACTTACAGCATATTTGACTGAAATGTAGTTGCAGTCTAGCAGAACAGCTTGCACACAAGTGGGCGTCAAGACCTGCAGGCTCGGTAGAGAAGAAAGCCCTGATCTCATTACTCCAGCAGGGTTCAGCTCAAAAACAGTCACCTTCCAAGGGAACCGAAAGGGTAACCTTGGAAACAAGCCATTGAACCTGTCAAACAAGCTAAAATATCTATTACTATTACAGAGAAGGGCAGAGAAATATTACCTATTGACTTGTACAACACAAGGGACACTAATAGCTCGGCTTGATCAATAATATAATCATAAGGTCTAGTCCACTGACTCCAAATGACCTTCAAGTGTCATATTTACCAGGTCGGTCTCATTAAGAATACACAATTTCAGCAACACTCAGAACTAGCTAGTGTAAGTAAGGGTGGCATGCTAGCCTAGTGGTTCCCACTGCTGCCGGGGGGGGGGGGGGGGGGTGGACGACTTTTGTATATTTTTTTGTGCGTATATTTTGCATTTTATTATTTTGGTT